>JAODAL010004292.1:0-159067 GCA_025379985.1 Phyllomedusa bahiana
ATAAAAAACCATACTTCTTCCAAGATTTTCTATTTTCTCCCCTTTAAGGACATGCCCCCCACGGAAAGGGGGTTTTCGCCGTTTTCAGACTTTTTGGCGTTTTTCAGACGCCTAAAAAACCCGGCCGAAAATGGCACAAGGTGTCTATGGAAAATCCGTGCAGCAGTCCCCACTGCAGGGGTTTTTCCGCCGACAGTTTTGTCGCCGGCGCCCGGGCGGCAAAACTTTAAACATGCACAATCTTCCTCGGTTCCGGACGAATCTGTGCTGTTCAATGGAGGGGGAGGCTTTCTCCGCTCATCAAGCCGTCCCCCCCACCCCCGCGGCCGTGAGGACGGCCGCAAAACAGGACAAATACCGGCCGGCAAACCTGTGCCGTGTGAACGGCCCCTAACAATTCTCAGCTCTTCTAATTGCACTGACATGAGAGCAGAAGATGTAATCTATAGAGCTTCAGAGCTCAAAGAAGTCATTTGTCTCCCATGTTTGGTAGAGATCACAAACTCTGTTCTCATGCGACCAGCATGATGTGTGCTGACGTCAATCCCTACTATCAGATAAGTCAAACAGCAGAGACAGCAGGACTGTAACCAGATAGGCCTGTGTGCAATCAGAGCATATTAATTCTCTCATCTGTTCAACATAGCTAAATAAACAAAGCAATGTATTTTGAAAAATAATTCTTCATTTACTCTTTAGCTAATCTTTTGTAGTGAATCAACCCATTTAACGCCCGTCCGAAAACAGACCTGTTTGGCAAGGAAAATGTTGGTTGGCCCAGTGCCGCAAGGAAAGAAAGCTCTGCCGCCCCAGCACTGCCAGTGTAGATATATTAGGAGAACTCTTTGTGCCCGTTACTTCCACATCACATGCGGAGAGAATTTCACCACTAACAGAGGCAAGGCTTTGCTGTGCTCCTGTAACACGGGCAGGGATTGTACCGCCACGCTCCACATTCCTTCCCCACACAGCTTGCAAAGGTTACGCTGGCGCTGTTGTCACAGATTTCTCAATCGTTAGATTGGTCGGCTGGTAGCGAGTGGGCTGAAGCAGCGCCTGCCAAAGAGGAAGCTCTTCAGTAGGATGGTTGGCATAACAAGCCCCAGATGCCAGCAAATACCTTTCACTCCCATCCAACAGTTTCATCATTAAGTTTTTCAATCAAAACAAGCTGCTATTTAGTAATAGAAGCCGACATTGTTAATTGGGGGCAATCGCTTTTCATTAACGCCGTTCCTTTCTACAAGAAAACAAAGGCTTTTACATCCAGCGCTGAAATCTTAAAGGGACATTTCACCGAAACCTCCCTCCCACACACACATACGGTTTTAACCCCTTAAAGGGAATCTGTCGCCAATTTTTTTTTTTTTTTTTTTTACTTATTAAATCAAGCCCCTGATCCATATGCTTTTCCTCGCAGTCATTTTTATTTCCTGATTGTAGATTTCTCTATTCGGCCGTCTATATATGATTGTGGGGAAGACATTCTTACTTGCACTGCTTTAACAGCAGTCAGAGAGATACTTTAAGCAGCTTCATGCACATAGGATTCTAAGACAGATTCTGTCCCATAGACTTGTATAGGAGAGTTTTCACTGTGAAGGGAGGGGAGAGGGGGGAGCTGTGACATCTCCTTGTGACTGGTGGATTCTGTGTTATCTGTACACATTGGTGTCTCCTTTCAGCTTGACCCTGCTTTTACTGATAATGAGCAGACTGCAGAACAGCTCTCTAAACAGAACAGGAAGTGTCAGACGAGTATTAGGCCTAGTGGCCAAAGTGAAAACTGCAGGACTTAGGAATTATTAAAAAAAATATTGAAAGTGATCTGGAAAATTACAAAAAATAAAACAACCAAAAATCCCTACAAAATGTGATTAACATAAAAATGTGAGTTACACAATAAGTCATTTTTGATGACGCATTCCCTTTAAGCCAAACACCTGAAAAGTAGTTAATGACCAGAATTTTTTTTTAGTTTTTGCCTCCTTGCGTTTCAACAGTTGTAACTTTTTTATTTTCTCAATGACGCAGTTGTATGAGGCCTCGTTTTATTCAAAACAAGTTGTACTTTATGGGGGAAAAGTTTAAGTTCACTTATAAATAATTGCAGAGATTTTTTTTTTTTAAATTTTGTTTACACCTTTCACATTTCACACTTAATAACTTATTAGATTAATTCTACAGGTTATTACGGTCGTGTGGATACCTAATATGTGTAGTTTTTTTTGTATGTAATGTATGCACAATTATTTTTTATTAAATAATTTTCTTTACACTTTTTTTTTTTTTTTTTTTTTTACACTTAGTAATGTATTAACA
This sequence comes from Phyllomedusa bahiana, assembly GCA_025379985.1. Classification (NCBI taxonomy): domain Eukaryota; kingdom Metazoa; phylum Chordata; class Amphibia; order Anura; family Hylidae; genus Phyllomedusa; species Phyllomedusa bahiana. The sequence goes on from JAODAL010004292.1 coordinate 2,323, forward strand.
TATTCATATATGCTAATACATTGTAATCTGTGTCAGTCTGACACAGGCAGTGATCAGGACAGCACACAGTCTGTCCTGATCACTGGCTTCCTACACAGACAGTCCTGGGGCTACTCTAGGACTCCAGGGCTGACTGTGCAGCCGTTCCCTGAGTTCTGTCGGGTCACCAGGTGTTCCGATCACCAGACAGAGCAGGGAAACCCTTTGATTGCGCTGCGGTGACGATCCGCGGCAATCAAAGAGTTAAAGCACCGGGGAGCAGAGGTTTCCCCCGGTGCTTGCAGGAGCTGTGCTGGGAACAGGGCTGTGTAGTACAACCCAGACCTCAGAGCTGCTGCGGCGCCCGGGCGCCGCAAAATCTGATGTCTGCAGCGACGCCAAAAAGTCGCTGCAGACGAACGACCCGCACCACCCGATGCCAAGAGTTAAATAATGCCATTTTATACATGAAATTGTGTGGTGGGATTGGACATGACAATAGGATCAGACCGGTAATGTCCATTCTAGCCATATCAACCTCCCCTTCTCTCAAGAGCAGGCACATGGGGTGCCCATAGACTGCCATACGTTTTATATACAGACGATCCTCAACTTGCAACGTTCCAACTTACATCCGTCTCCTAGTTAAAAACGGAGACTTATGGGGTGTAAGTCACTCCCCATAACGTCAGGACGTCGCAAGCCTTAGTTATGAGAGAGGTTAAAAAATTGAACTTATTTAATCTTGAGAAAATACAGCTCCGGGGAGACCTGATTCATTTATATATAAATGGTCCCAACAAAAAGTATGGGGAAAAAATTATTTCATGTAAAGCCTCCTCAAAAGACAAGGGGACATTCCCTTTATATAGAGAAAAAAAGGATTCAATCTCCAGAGGAGAGGTTCTTCCTTTAAACTGTGAATCTGTGGAATAGCCGCCTGAGGAGCTGGTCACAGCAGGAACAGTAGAGGGTTTTAAGAAAGGATTAGATACCTACCTGGAACTAAGAATATTAATTTCGTACTAGCATGTAAAATTCTGGGTCCTGTCTGATGGAGGCTCTGGGGTCAGAGATGGGGTCTCCACTGGAGAAAATTGGTTCTTGCCTTTTGGTTCCAAGGGCATTAACCAGTGGTGAGGCTGGGCTTGAAGTCCTTGTCTCCCTCCCTTCGCCCACATTTTACCGGCCCTTGGTCCAACTTGTTGGACACGTGTCTTTTTTTTCAACTGTATTAACTATTTAACGGGTGTCAGGAGGAAGGGGCTAAACGTTGCGGTTTGGTAATTTAGTATATATTTTGGGGTTTTTTTTTTTTTGTTTGTTTGCCCCCCCCCTCCCCCCACATATTCTCACCCCCCCCCCCCCCCCCTCCCATAAGTTTGGGAAAAAAAATTGTCAATTATTTTTTTTTTTTTTTTGATAAATGAGTGTCAGTGAGGCTATGTCTATACATCACAGGAATACCGTTGGATTTTTGTCGGCTTCAGAATACTGAATCCACTGAAAATCCAACGATGCCCTGTGCTGCGAGGACAGCAATGAAAAATCCGGCCTAGTTTTAAACAGTACAGATTTTTTTTACCGTCTGATTTAAAATCCGGCAAAATATCCAACATGTTGGGCGGTCCGCCGGATTCTGCTCGGATTTTGCCGTCGGCCCCGCACATCGATCGCCATCAAGCAGAGCCGAACATTGCGCTCACCTGTACTCGATACTCCCATAGAACAGAATGGAGAGCCGCGTGCAAATGCGGCCGACTCTCCAGTCTGCTCGGTGACTCTCGGAGGCCGGTTCCTGAGATAGGTGCGGGACCTGCCGCTATCAGACTTTGATGGCCTGTCCTAGCGACCCTGATTAGTGAGCTGTAGGGAGTAATAGCAGAGATTTAGTGGCACTGATAAGGATGGGGGGGTTTCATTATTCATTTTCCTACCTGCTCTACTGTTCTAGGTTATTTTATTTTGTACTCTGGGATTTTGAAACCTTATTCACTGCATCATCCTCATCTGCTTTATTCTGCAGGTTCGGCAAGCAGTTACTGTTGTAGTTGGGCATTGGCTTTTGGAGCTGAGGGACAGATATTCATATTTCCATAAACTCATCCCGCTTCTCCTGAGCAGCAGCACAGATGAGATTCCTGACATCAAGTAAGTTATTCAGTGTTCACATTTCTAAGCTCTTTTGCCGCGGCTGTGACTATTTAGTAGCTGGTTTTCAGCATAGGTTCCGACTGATTGCTGGGGGGGCTCAGCAATTTAAAGGAGGACCACTGCAGTTTTTTTTTTTTTTTTTTTTAAAGTGTATTAGAAATTGCTGCTGGGTGCACTACTGTGCCAGCAAGATTGCTTACTTGCAGCTGCATACAGGATTTCTGGCTGATGCAACAGTCTCTGTTAGGTCACATAACCTGCTCTGTTTTGTCAAAAAACACTGGGCCTTATTATCAAAGCTGTCTAGCAGTAAGACGGTCTGTGTTGCCTGTTGCAACCAAACAGAGCTCAAATTTTATGTCTTATACTGCTGTGGAGAAATTAAAGAGGACCTGTCACCTAGTTTGTGCCCCCCTTGCTGAGGGCAGCACAAGCTAGTGTCAGACCTGCTGTTTCCAGCGCTGTGTCCCCTATTCTGTAAGATGCTGGAGTTTTAGGGAGTAGTTTCACATGGGTTATTGGGCCGACGTAATTTTAGGGGACGGATTTCGCCCCGCAATTAACCGGCTGCCGGTGCAGTGGGGCGGGGGCCGGCAGCTCACGAGCCCCATAGACATTCATTAATTTACGGCGCGTACACGCCCGTAAAATAATTTTGCATGTCCCCTTTCTCTCCCGGGCCCCGGGGGATTCGCCGACGAAAGAGGAGACGGAATCCATAGTTCTCTATGAAACGTGGGATTACCAAATGACAGAGAAAGGATTTCACCGTACTGCAGCGCAAATACGGCGCAGTACGGCTGAAATCAGCGGCCAAATCAGCCGTGTGAACGAGCCCTTGGAGTATTTAATGCTCAAATCTGCAGTTTTCAGCCAGAAAAGAGTCATTGAAAGAGTGAGGTGGTGTTTTTTTTTTTTTTTTTTTTCAAACCCCGCCCACCTGAGGTAGCCCAGCCCACCTCAACTGATAAACCTATTACTTTGAATAGGTAGAAACATGAATAACTGTCAGTGGGCAGGGCTAGCCTTTGGTGGGCGGGGCTAACACCTGCTTATGAATAAGATTTGACGGTAAATACTCTAAAACTACAGAATAAGGGACACAGTGCTGGAAACAGCAGGTCTGACACTGGCTTGTGCTGCCCTCAGCAAGGGGGGCACAACCTATGTGACAGGTTCCCTTTAAGAATGCGAGACCCTTGTAATAAATAGGGAATGTTCAAAATGAACAGTTGCTTTAAAATTCACAGTATTTTCTCAGCTTTGCCCTGACGTTTCTCCTTTGTGTACGTGGAGATTTCTGAATCCTACTCGCATTCATTGTAATCTATTTTGTTAGGTTTTTCAAGCAGTCGTTGCCATAGCTAATGGTTTGGTTTGTCTTGATGTATATGTCATTTATTTTATCATCTTTTTTTTTTTTTTTTTTTCCCTAACTTCAGGCAAACTGCTCTAAATTATTGGCAAAAAGTTGGTTTACAGTGGGAAAAGGAAAATGAAGATGATCTTAAAGATAAGATGGACTTTAGTGCCGCGTGTCCTGCATTATATCCAGCTGGCGGTGAGTTATCATGAGCAGAAGGCATCACATTTACTGAAAACAAACACGATGCCATTTAATATTCATAGTCATAGGACCACCCGGGCCAAGCCACAGGAATTTATTTTCAGACAGTCTTTGATCACGCTGTATTACAGTTCTCTATGAGAACAATGGATTACCATAATTTCAGCCCACACCTTGCCCGTATTAAAGCACAAATGCGCTGAAATTACGCCGTGTGAACATACCCTAACAATTGACATGTCAATTGTCCCCCCACATGTACAATACAATCGTATTGTACACGCAGGGGATGACGCGTAATCCATAGCTCTCTGAGAGCTATAAATTACCGTAATTGTGGCGCGCATTACACCGCGTATAAAGCGAAATACGCGTGCAAGTACGCGCACAAATAAGCCGTGTGAACATACCCTTACATAGACACCCGCTAATCTGAATGGGCACTGTGTGATTGCTAGTGTTACATTAGCACATAATGATAAAGGGTGCCAGTCATATGATTACGTGTTGTGGGGCACCATGCTGGCTTACTACCTATTGGTGGTGCCCGTACTATTCATCTGAGTGGGTTGCCCAGTATATTCCCAAGTGCTCAACACAAAATACTGGTCTTTCATCAGTATTTTTGCACTTGAGCGGACTCCCCATTATGGTACTGGGGCTCTTCTGCAGTATGGTATAAACTGGTTCCTAACTTGGGTGAAGTTATGTACTAAGCAATTGCTCCCCTAATGAACAGTTGGTGTGTGAGCGATTATGCATCAGTATTTTTTACACGTGTAGCTCATCCCATTTTAACTCCCACTGGAAATTATTTTTTAACCCGCCTCTATAGCAGCAAGTATGGCCATGTTTTCTGTGCGGTTATTGGCAAGGGACCCTTCTAAAAAGTAGGGATTGTCCAAAGTGGAAAACTCCTTTTAAATTATTGAATGGTAATCTGCATGGTCATTTTAATTTTTAACCAGAGAACAATTAAAGGGGTTGTCTCACTACATTGATTCATCTTACCTCAGTCCTGTTTTCTTGGGTTTCGCTTTGAATTCAGGGCCGTGGTTTTCTGGCTTCCACTAGCTGCAGTAGAGCCAGTCTGTAGCTATAGCAACCAGTGCGGCAGCCTATCAGGAGAGATCAAACAGTCTGTAGCTATAGTGACCTGAGGAGCTGATGCAGCCCATACAAGAGGAGGATATCTAGAGATAGTGTAGGACCTGTTAATGGACATATATTGCAAAGTGACTTGTTTTTTGCAAGATCTTTAACATAAAAAGCAATCCTTTTGGGGACAACCCCTTTTAAAGGAAACTATATCCCTCCAGCCAAAAGTAATAAATCTGTAAGCTGCAATATATAAGGTATGTTGAGCATGTGGTTTTATTTGGTGTTCTCTGCGTTTAGTCCTGTCACTGCCCTTTTTGAAAGGGGGTTTTTCTCACATGTTGTTTTAAAGCCAAAACGCTTCAATTTAGCACCCGTCCTTTTTCCCGTCCGGCTGTGGGGGGTTTTATAGCTTTAATAAATTAACCCAATCAAAAACCACTAATTGACGATTTGACGGGAGGAATATAATTAGAAACTTCAATCTAAAACCAAAATAATAACCCTTTTGTTTGTTAGAATAACAACTCTTTTCCAAGCGCCCACGACCCGTGGGTCATCCTGTTTTCGATAAGGCAAAGAGCAGAAGGGGGCCGCGAGGTGGGGAACCTCGAGACCCGCGCATCATAGCAGATAAAATCTCTCACCTCAAAAAGCAAAATAAAGTAAGCCGTACACTTGGAAAAAGTCTTTGCTTTCCATTCCCTACATGTTGAAAGCTAATCTTTGTAGTGAGACAAGTGGATGTATCACTCTTAGTTACGGCTGATTTCATACTGCTATCACGTTGCTCACACTCTAGAAATGCAGGGGCGGTTTCTCCTCAGCTGGGTGACCATCATCACCCCTTCACTGTTCATGCTGGCTCCCAGCCTCCCCCCACCCCCCCTCCTTCTGAGGCCACATGTCACTGTGTCTTTCCCTGCAGTCTTATTTTGTAAGAGTTGTATACATACCACAGGCTGCATTCAATCTAGACTGAGCACTGGTCTCTTCTCCTCTCACAGCTGGAGATTTGCTACAGTTGAATCCAGCTTTCTAGTACCGGCACAGATCTCCCTTCTATGCCGGTGAAGCAGGGATCGACACACAATTGTGCTGTTTCCTGATTATAGAAGCCCTGCGGTGTTGTTCTGTTTCTTCTGGCTGTGCAGAGTGAAAATGTGCCAGTTCCTTACTCTGAGTGAAAGGCAGGAATGCAAATACAGCCGACCGGGGGGCTGAACAGAATGTAAATGAGCTCTCGGCTACTGAAATGCAAGGAGGAGGAATCCGACCAGCACTAGAGATCAGTGTAAACAGAAACAGGCGATAAGGGATCCTGTGATAACAAGACAGCTTTGCTAATGACATCTAATTGCAAAGTTGCTTGTTTTCACTGTCCCCTTATTCTGAAGACCATTTAATGAAATGATACAACCCCTTTAACAAATCTTTAATAACAAGTACATTTCCATTCTTGTCTTCTTCCTGTTTTAGTGCAGAGACCTGGCTTGGGATGTCGCGAACTTATATTCAGGAACCTCTCGAAAATTCTCCCCGCTGTTAGTCACGACATTACAGACTGGGTCGCCGGTACCCGGGTTAAAGCTTCACAGCTGCTTGTAGTCTTGCTAATCCATGCAGAAGATCACACTACTCAGCACATGGAGCTGTCGCTGAGCACCTTATACCGGTCATGCCTGGACGAAGAGGAGCAAGTAGTCCACAATGTGAGTTAGTGGTTTGCACTATGTACCGTCTCTGTCATTATGATCAGTACAACAAGCTAAGGATATTTCACACATGACCGCTTTATTGAACAAATTTTCAGTTCAAGCTAGTAAGTGGGGTTGTACAAAATCGCTATGTACAGGCCGTAAAACGAGCAGTGCTGTGCTTAGATTATGTTGACACGGCTTATTCTGGGACGTATTTCAGCCCATAATTTGCAGCGTACTGCACGAATTACGGCTGGAATCCGTCCCAGTCATTACGGTGATCCACAGTTCTCATAGAGAACTATGGATTACGTCTCCTCTCCCCGTTCGCACAATACGACGCGCGGGGAGAGAAGTGATATATCAGTTATTCACGGCGTATACGCGCCGAGAATAATGAATGTCTATGGGCCCCCGCCCCCGTACACATGGCGTAATTGCAGGGCGAAATACGTCCCGCAATTAAGCTGCGTGAACATAGCCTTAGAGTGTGCTCCAAATTTCCACATTCTAAGCATGCCATGTAGGGGTATGATCACTTGGCCGATTTTTGGGCACAGATTCTGACATGGATTCAGCATCCAAATATCAATGCAATCTACCTCACATTGTTCCTAATGTAAAATCTGCATAGCTGTGCACGCTGCTGATTTTCCAAGGCATGGTTTTATACTTAGTGCTGAAAAAGACAAGTCCGTTCCTTTAACGCTGAATTCTCACATAGTATATGGAGCCTGAAAATCTGCCTCTAAATTTGCTGTCAAATTCACATCCAAAATCTGCGTTTAGGGTTCTTATGGCTGTTTTGCAGCTCTGACATTCACACCTAAGATCCGCTCCAGTAAGCACAGATTTTGGACGTGGATTTGACGCAGATTTTCAGCCTGCTATGTACTATAATGTGCGGGGAAAATGCATGTCATTTCATGTCATGTGCAGATTTTCCATTAGAAACAATGTGTGGCTGACTGCTGTCTGATTTGGATGCCGATTCAACGTAGAATTTGTGCCAGAATCGGCATCCAAAATTAGCTGCGTAAACGGACCCTTAGGCTACGTTCACACAGTGTATTGCGGCGCGTATAGTACGTGCCGCAATACGGCGGGTGTTTTGGAACGACGCGCTGATTAGCGCGTAATTGCAAAGCCGGGTGCCGGCCCCATAGACATTCATTGTTAGCGGCGCGTATTCGCCGCTAACAAGTGACATGTCACTTTTCTCCCCCGGCGTTCAATACGATCGTATTGTACGCACGGGGGGACAACACGTAACCCATAGCTATGAATTACCGTAATAAAAAAACACTACCAGGATTGCTGTATTTTGTTCAAAATGCCTCACAAAAACCTTAATAAAAAGTGATCAAAGCATAATATGCATCATGGTATCAATTAAAACAACAACTTATCCTGCAAAAAAACAAGCCCATAATCGGCTCCGTATACAGAAAAAAAAAAAAAGTTATGGCTGTCAGACTAAGACGACATAAAAATGCAATTTTTTATAAACGCATTTCTATTGAGTAAAACTGCGTATAACGCGCAATACACTGAAATGCGCGCCAAAATAAGCCATGTGAACATACCCTTACTGTTGCAAATTTTACATTCTGATTCAGTGTTGAAAAGGAACCGTGTAAACTTATCCTAGATCTGCCACAGCTTCAACCGGTGCTTTGCAAAAATCCATAGTGGGAGTGCCTACTGAAACAGACAATGCATATTAAGGCTGCGTCCACCTGTCAAAATACTCGTCGGATTCTGAATCTTAAAACTGCATAGTCCAGTATTTTGATGCAGTTTTCAATGTGGATTTTAGGTCTTTTTTTTTTTTTTTTCCTGCCAGATTTACAGTCAGAAAACAAGTCCCATTTATCTCTGTGGGTTCGTCGGCAGATCTGACCTAGAATTGTTTAGGATACATTTTTTGACCTGGAATATGATTGAAGAAATGAACATGGTCCAAGTTTTTTGGTAAAAACGTCAGCTTTGAAATCCGACCTCAAGTGTTATGTGAACTACAACTTGGGTTTTCATTTCAGGCCTATAGGGATGGCTTTACAGTTTGATTTTTATGGTTGTTAAAAGCTGAATTTGTGTAAAAAAAATAAAAAAATCAGGCTGTAAATCCTTGCTTGCAGCCATACTCTTATTTTATTAGTGCAGTAACTGCTCATGCTAGCAATCATCTTCTTGCTTTCATTTTCCAAACTGCCTGTAAAACACGAGCAGATTCCTTAAAGGGGTTTTGCCACAATCTAATGTTGGCGTGAGATCCTCCAAAATGAGTATTTAATCACTTTTCTAAATATATGTCATTAAAAAAGGTGAAGCCTGTGAGATCTACAGCCTTCCTTACATTCCCTTAGTTTCCTGACAGTTTACATTAGACATGACCAGGAGCTGATCTGGCTGCACTTGCGTTGTTTGCACTTCTTATCTGATGGCAGGGAACATGAAGGAGCTTTGAAGGGACTGGGGAGAAAAGATCCTGTGTCTTTTGTATAGCGAATCCACTGTTTGAAATGTAATTATCTGAGTAAACAATCAGACACTCATTGGCTCACTGCTCAGCCCACCTACCCCCTCACTGCATCAGTTTGTGAACAAATAAAAGAACGCTGCCTGCTTGGAGGTCATCTTCTCTCCTGAGCAGATAAGAGGGAGAAACAAATACAATACACAATACAGTTATTCCCTATGGATTAGCCAAACAATGTTTGCCCAACTACAGAGACTGAGTATCAGGAATGTGCATGGGAGGTGGAGCGATGACATCACAGAGGAGCGACTTGTTTTTTTAAACACAGAAACACAATACCCCTCTTTTCAAGCCTCAAGATGGGAGTCTCAGCGTGTTATGAGAGGAACTCACATTCTGGCAAAACGTAGGCAAACGCTTTGTTTCTCTTTAGTTTTATGGTACAAGGCATCCAGAAGTTTTGATTCCCACAATACAGTTGGATACCCAGATTATCTTTGCTGGTTACCTGCACAATGCCCTGAAGGCATGTTCTCATCTGAGATATTTAGGCTATGTCTGCACAGCTAAAGTTAAAATACCATAAGAAATTAAACGGTATTTTAACTTCACTGCACCGCGGTTTTTGGCTTTTTTTTTTTTTTTCCTGCAAAAAAAAGACGTTCAGATTTTGGTCTCCCTTTGGCCCCATGCATTGAGGCTATAGGAATCCGGAGGAAGATGGAACATGTTCTATCTTCTTCTGTATGGCCGGCGGCTCAGTATAAATCTGTGCTCTGTAGACTATAGCACAGATTTTCTATTGAGGTCTACACAGCACTAGGTTCAGTCGGATTTTTCAGCGGAGTCTAATTACTGAATCCTCTGTAAATCCGATTTAAAAACCTTTGCTGTGTAGACATAGCCTTATGGCACAGGCACTTTTGGGAAAAGTTTTCAAGGTGCAGGTCCTACCTCTGGGACCTGCACCTGTCAAACCTTTTATGGCATAACCTGTCGATACGCCATAAATTATAATTGGTAGGTGTCTGTCTGCTGGGCACTGCAACTTGGCTGTACTGTGGGAAAAGACCCTTTCTTGAGGGAGGCGAAATTAAATAACTTTTAACATGATGTCCTCTGTCTCTTCTCAGGATTGTGGTGTGAACTGAATAATTATTTTTTGTGTAAAAAATTTTGTGTATAAAATATATTAAATAATAAAAAATATATATACACACACACAAATATATAATATTTAACACAATATATTTATATATAATTTTTATATAATAATTTATATACACACACCAAAACCAAAATATAAAAAAATTTATACCAAAAACAAATATATATATTTTTTATACAAAACCAACCACACAACACAAAATATATATATAAAAATAAATTTTATACACACACACACAAATAAATAAATTTTATATTTTTGTTTATAAATATATTTTTTGTGTGTATAAATGTGGTTTTGTGTATAAAAAATTTTTACATATTTGTGTGTGTGTATACAATTTAATATATTAAAAATTATTAATTATATAATGTATATAAAAGTTATAATATTATATACTATATCATAATATTTGTGTGTGTGTATATAAATAAATATATAATTGGTGTGTGTGTGTATATATATTTATTATAAATACTTTATATAAAATATATATATATACATAACACAGCACACATATACACACACATTTATATAATATATATATTTATGTATTTATTATATATATATATTATATATATATATATCACACATACATATATATATATTATATAAATATACACACACTCAAATATAATATATTTATACACACACAAAATATATATTATTCTATACACTACCACACATAATAAATAAATGTGTATGTATGTATGTAAAATATATTTATTATATGAGGAAACGTAGTCAGGCCATTACCGTGCAGTCCTGATATCTCTCTGTACAAATACTGGAAGTGATCCGGCTATGTGACAGGGCCAGATGTTATCCCATGAATGGAAAAAATGTTGCAGAACTGACTTGTGCACAACAGGATCATATTGTACTGTATTATCTAGTACTGAAAGTGACCACCTTCCTGACCCCTTTATGATTTATTGATTTGCATAGGATACCGGGTAATGACCATTACATGAATAAGTCTACATCTGTGTCGGAGGTTTACTGTAGTTTAGAGCTTCCATCGCAGATTCTTGACAGACAGAAAAAATGGTGCAGCACAACGGAAAACTAGAGGGCCCCATTGTAGCCAGTGGGCGCTATTGGTGTCAGTCATGAAACCGATCCGGTGTCATCTCTGTGATGAGGCCTAACGTCCAAAAACCAAGTGAACCTGACTAAAGGGTTGTCTCACTACAGGATTGCTTTTTATTAAAGATCTGCAAAAACAAGTCACTTGCATATGTGTCCTAACAGTGTCCTACCTATTCTGAGATAACCCTTTTGTAGGCTGCTAACTCCTGTGTCGCATAGCTACAGACCTGTTTGATCTCTCCTGATAGCTGCCAGCGCGGTCGCTATACACACCCTTGCTTCTAATCAGCCTTGTAAATCAGAAACATGCCCCTGATTCAAGTGAAAACAGACGAGTAAGATGAATCAGTGTAGTGAGACAACCCCTTTAAGGCTTATAGGGGAATACACATTGCATCCCCATATCATCTAGATTGGTAGAATCCCAGACTACAGACAGCAGATCATAACAATTTCTGAGTCCAGGTTGCAGGCATTTTCAATGTACTTTTTTAGTTCCCCCTCCCTGAGCAGCCCTGCACTGGGGCAAGTCAACACCTTACTGTAAAACTTCAATAACCCTCTGTCCACACGAGGAGTATTTCAATGTGGATTCCAACTTGAAATACTCATCTCAAACAGAAAGTAAATCATCCCATTGACCTCAATAGACAATACATGTTGTAGTTGACACAAGACATATTTTCTCGATCAGTACAAAAAAACTTGGAACATGTTCAATAATCCACCATATTCCACGTAAAAAAAAAATGCGTCCGAAACACTTCCGTGTTGGACCCGTATCTAAAACCCTGTAGAGATGAATAGGATTTGTTTTCTGACTGTGAAATCCACCAGAAGAAAACCAACCTAAAATCCACATGAAATACACCTTGATGACAATGTGGTCCAACGCTGTTTTTTTTCAATTTTACTTGTCGTGTGGATGTGCCCTAATTCTGATAGTATGCAAGGAAACAGACCATGTAAATCAGCTCAGCCACTCATTGACTTTGTAGTGTTCGATGGAGACACGGTTTTGGGATTACCACTCCCACAGCAAATTATAAGGTAACCAGCTTCCAAATCGAAATAGGGACACAATTTAATGGTGGAATGAGTAAGGGTGTTCTTCCCGAAACGCGTCGGCGTTAATGGTCCCTTTAGATTGTTTTTGCTACCTGCATGGAAACCTCCTCCGTGCATGGTGGTATACTACGGCATTTGTATGGATTATAACAAAGCAAGAATGGTATTTTAAAAGGGTTGTCTCATCTCAAAGTTTCATAGGATGCATGAATGAAATAATGCTGCTTTGCTATGCCACTTCCTGGTCAATCTGTCTGTTATTAGCATATGAGATCTGTGTATTCAGACTTGTTTATGATTAGTCTAGATTTACTAAATTACCTTCTACCAGGACAGGAGAAGCTGCTGAGATAATGTAAACAGTAGAGTAATTACTGTCTTTTGTCTGAAAGATCAGATAACAAACAAGCTCACTGCCCGAAGTTCTATGCTGGCCGTGACCTGTGTGATGACGTCACTCCCTGCTATCAGATAGAACAAACAGCAGGGGAGAAGAAGTACACAGGTCGGTCACTTGGGGAACCAGAGAGAGCTCAGAAGGTGATAAAATCATCTGTAGCTCCTTAACAAAAAAAAAAATGAACAAAGCAATGTATTTGGAAAACGTCTTCATTTAGTGTTCCCAACATGTTGAAAGCTAATCTTTGTAGTGAGACAACCCCTTTAATGTATTTTTCCACCATTCTGTTGGGCTCTTTTTGCGGTTTGGCAGCCGGTTACCTTACGGTCTACTCTAATACTGATAGTAACACAATATTAGGACATTGGTAGTGAACCGGTCACCAGTATTTCTGTGCTCTCTATCCATCTTGTTACACAGGTTCACAATAATAACGCTATTCACACTGCTACTTTTTGTGTCCTGTAATGTGAAATATTAATGTTAGGTCTATAATGTGATAAGAGTTCCCGGATGCAGAATATACTTATTGTCAATTTCTGAGAAGTCTTCGAGGCGTGGAGGAATTACAGATGATGTGAGCGGATTTCCACTATAAAAACCAGGGATTTCTTTTATTACGAATCGCAGGTGTTAAACATATTTTCTGTGTCATAAAGCCCAGTGACGGCTTGTAAAACTATGTACAGAATTCCCAGTACGTGTCTTTACCAGCTACTTCCCACCACAATTGTATAAGTCCCGGCTGTCAATAAGATGGCAGACCACACCTGGCTTTCCCGTAGACCCAGATCAAAAATTATTTTTTTTTTCTTGAGTCAACATGACAGACAAGTGTTATGTCTAGGTACACCCTTTCATCTTCATTAAACAGGATCATTTCATCATATAACCCTATATATCACAGAGCTCAGCTCCTCTCCCTCTATCATATAACCCTATATATCACAGAGCTCAGCTCCTCTCTTCTATCATATAACCCTATATATCACAGAGCTCAGCTCCTCTCCCTCTATCATATAACCCTATATATCACAGAGCTCAGCTTCTCTCCTCTATCATATAACCCTATATATAACAGAGCTCAGCTCCTCTCCTCTATCATATAACCCTATATATCACAGAGCTCAGCTTCTCTCCTCTATCATATAACCCTATATATCACAGAGCTCAGCTTCTCTTCTCTATCATAAAACCCTATATATCACAGAGCTCAGCTCCTCTCCCTCTATCATATAACCCTATATATCACAGAGCTCAGCTTCTCTCCTCTATCATATAACCCTATATATCACAGAGCTCAGCTTCTCTCCTCTATCATATAACCCTATATATCACAGAGCTCAGCTCCTCTCCCTCTATCATATAACCCTATATATCACAGAGCTCAGCTCCTCTCCCTCTATCATATAACCCTATATATCACAGAGCTCAGCTCCTCTTCTCTATCATATAACCCTATATATCACAGAGCTCAGCTTCTCTCCTCTATCATATAACCCTATATATCACAGAGCTCAGCTCCTCTATCATATAACCCTATATATCACAGAGCTCAGCTCCTCTATCATATAACCCTATATATCACAGAGCTCAGCTTCTCTCCTCTATCATATAACCCTATATATCACAGAGCTCAGCTCCTCTCCTCTATCATATAACCCTATATATATCACAGAGCTCAGCTTCTCTATCATATAACCCTATATATCACAGAGCTCAGCTCCTCTATCATATAACCCTATATATCACAGAGCTCAGCTCCTCTATCATATAACCTATATATCACAGAGCTCAGCTTCTCTCCTCTATCATATAACCCTATATATCACAGAGCTCAGCTCCTCTCCTCTATCATATAACCCTATATATCACAGAGCTCAGCTCCTCTATCATATAACCCTATATATCACAGAGCTCAGCTCCTCTATCATATAACCCTATATATCACAGAGCTCCGCTTCTCTCCAACTATAATATAGCACTATATAACAAAACAGAGCTCCTCTCCGCTATCATAACCCTACATATCACAGAGCTCAGCTTCTCTCTTCTATCATATAACCCTATATATCACAGAGCTCAGCTCCTCTCCTCTATCATATAACCCCATATATCACAGAGCTCAGCTCCTCTCTTCTGTCATATAACCCTATATATCACAGAGCTCAGCTTCTCTCCTTCTATCATATAACCCTATATATCACAGAGCTCAGCTCCTCTCCTCTATCATATAACCCTATATATCACAGAGCTCAGCTTCTCTCCCTCTATCATATAAACCTATATATCACAGAGCTCAGCTTCTCTCCTCTATCATATAACCCTATATATCACAGAGCTCAGCTTCTCTCCCTCTATCATATAACCCTATATATCACAGAGCTCAGCTTATCTCCCTCTATCATATAGCCCTATATATCACAGAGCTCAGCTCCTCTCCTCTATCACATAACCCTATATATCACAGAGCTCAGCTTCTCTCCTCTATCATATAGCCCTATATATCACAACAGAGCTCCTCTCCTATATCATATAACCCCATATATCACAGAGCTCAGCTCCTCTCCTCTCTCATATAACCCTATATATCACAGAGCTCAGCTTCTCTCCCTCTTTCACCTCCTGCTCTCACATAGGGTAGTATAAACCACCTGAAAGGTTCACTTAAAGGGTGCCCCTACCTCCCTACTAGATTTACAAATTTTGTACCTTATACTGTCATAGTACTGAATTTTAAATTTAACATGTATCTTGTATACGGTAGCACTGCTCATAAGTCATGCCCAAGGATTCTGCTTGCCTCCTCTTTCCTCTGAGCACAGTGCTCCCCCTACTGGTTCAGTGTCTCTACATTCTGGGAAATTGTGTATCTCAGACACTGTACACTTTGATGTAGATGAAAGACTACAGTGTGGCATTGCGCAGCAATACTATTATGTTTAGTCCAAAATAATATTGTAAAGTGAACCTCCTCCGCAGGATGAGTTTTCCCAGTGCCTTGTTGCAATAGATCCTGATTTTTGGACTGTGCTCATGTAAACACCTGATGGCTGTCACTTGGAGTAGACACAGTCTGCCTGTTCTCTGCAGTGTTGACATAGACGTGTGACATTATTTAGGCTCCATGTTGTGCCAATATACACATGACCCCGATTTGCAGTGGTAAAGTTGACTCTTTATTGCCTGAAATCCTCCAGTATACAATCTGTATAATAGGATATATTTAACAGAACTGACTCTGATACTGTTTGTAATGTCTTTTTTTTTTTTCTTTTTTTTTAGAGTATAAAATCAGCAGAATTAATTGGCACCTTTGTAAATCCTGAGGTCTTCCTCAAGCTGATTCTGCCAGCTCTTGCAAAGTCCCCCATTTCTTCACACCTAACCGTTTTAGCAGCGTTTATGCGAGGAAGCTCCTGCGAGATGCTGAAGCCACATTTGCATCGTATAGCCAGTGCTCTTTCCAAGGACCAGATCTGTCAGGGGTCTGAAAAGGTAAGAAACTGACAACTATGTCTTGGGGGCCACAGTGGAAGGAAGAGCATACATTTTCAATGGATAAAAAAGTCTTGTCTCACTCTGGGGGAGGGGTGGGGGGTTATTTATAAGAACTTCTGTGATAGAAGTGCAAACTACCAGCTGAGGTCTAACAATTTTATTTAAACCAATATCCACGGGACTACAGTTCCCATCAATCAGTGCTGACATCTACATCTTCCTCCTGTACGCCCCTGTCCACTATAGCTTAAAGGCGTTTTCTTCTCACAAGCTTTCGCAGACTTGAGCTGTTTCTGTCTGTTACAGCATCAAGCCCAGTGGGTGTGCCTCTCTGCCCAGTGGGTGTGCCCCTCTGCCCAGTGGGTGTGCCCCTCTGCCCAGTGGGTGTGCCCCTCTGCCCAGTGGGTGTGCCCCTCTGCCCAGTGGGTGTGCCCCTCTGCCCAGTGGGTGTGCCCCTCTGCCCAGTGGGTGTGCCCCTCTGCCCAGTGGGTGTGCCTTCCCTCACTGAAGACTGGTGACATCATCATTCTGTGTGAGCAGTGGAAAGGAGAGGATGTCGCAGCTCCGCAGATCACCTCCAATGGTCAGTTCTCATCCCTGCAGAGCTGTCACCTCTCTCCACAAGATCCTTGTAACCAGAACACCCACTATTGCTGTAAACAGTTATACGTATAGACTGAACTGATAAAACAAATGTGAGGAATGTACTCTGCTCTCCCCTCTGTTATCAGGCAGGAGGTAGAGGGGGGGGGAGCAGTCTGTATAAAGCTGTGTTATATGGGGGGGGGAGTGAATCTAGCAGCTAGAGACTCAGTAATTTCCCAGAGCCTTAACATAAAGCCATCTCTAGGAGATGAGCATAGAGAGGAGCTCAGACAGCTTTTATAATACAGACTAGAAACAATATATTGGTTTGCACATCAAAAAACATTTTTGAAAAAAATGAGCATAGGCGCATACTGGTGCGGCTGCAATATACATACACATTACAATATCAGTAGCACACTATCAACTAAAGAAACTATCAAAGGGGACATAGGAACTTTTGGAAAAAGCATTTCTGCTATCCAGGATATATGAAAAGTTTTTGAGGTTCTTAGTTCACATTTTTTATCAAAACAGCTTGAGACGCCAACGGGACCTCAAGGCAGGTGGTCCTACACTATTAATACACTATTGTTACCTCTCCTAGATAGACTCTGTTCAGACCTCCATACTCCAGGGAGTGAAGACACCGACTTATGAACACGCTGCACTGATGTAAAAACCTGTGAAGGTGGGTGGAGTGCAAAAAAACAAAATGGAGTCGGCCACTCCTCCCTATACAGACTAGAAACAATATATGGTTTTGCAGATAGGAGGTTTTTACTATAGAGTCTATGGGACCTCTTTTCAGTTGTTTTTTTTCAGCGTTTTTTCAAAACGAAAACACTAAGAAAATTGATTTTTTTTTTGTGGGCATTGGAGACATAGCCTTACAATCAACACTGCAAACTATGCTTAAGAAAACCGTGTGAACCCGGCCTAACAGGCTCGAGGAGGAATAGCAGAGCTGTAGTGTCAGTCACTACTGTAGAACCACCCACAGCCTGAACAGGAAGTGGGAGCCTGAAGCTGACTATGAAGAGCAGGCTATGTGAAACAGGTGGAAAAAAAAACCTTTTAAAAATTGTGTATGTATGCTTTTTGGTCATCATCATTGCTTATGGTCCAGTGTTTCTGCTGCCACAGTATATAGACTGTGTATAGATATGTATGAATAGATAGGGTTTGTGAATTCATTATCTTTGTTGCTTATTCTATGCTTTGCATTATCAACCTGCAAAGCTTCGTTGTAATAAGAAAAGAACCTCCCTAAAGACGCTGAATCCTTCCATATCCTATAAATCTGAAAGCCATTTTTTTTCTTATGGAACAAAATCCTTGTGAGAAGCTACAATAAGAATCCGTACAGATTAATCATCCCCGTCCAAAGAGCAAATATCAATGTGTCCTATTGTTTGGCCGCCAGTGGTAATTGCAGCAATCTCCCCTGTGTTGATGTACTGGAGGATAATTAACCCTGTATTTTTGTGTATATATTCTATTGCTATGGACAAAGCAAACAGCCCACGCTGAGGCCGGGCCATTGATAGCACTCTTATAAATATGGCCCGCTCTGGCAATATCGTGCCGATGATAGACTGTCCATACATGGAGCTTAATCCAGCCTGGCCGCATGAACTAACCCAGTCATGTCAGGGAAATGAAATGATCAGCCCCAAATGATGTCGTGTCAGCACCCCATGTCATCGGAGGCATCTGAATAGCCGGATAAGAGGCCCTTACAGTGGAGGGTTTCCAGGTGTGTGGCTCAGGATTATGCACCTGGTGGATGGGAGAGCGCAGTGAACATCTCACTACAGTTGTAAAATGACTTGGTAGGGTCAGATCCAGAAAAAAAGAGGTTTCTTAGTTGCATTTGCGTCTAGGGAAGCTGAGTGACAACCAGTATGGAGGCTAGTGTAGATTCCATACAATTGCCATCCTTTTTTTTTTTTTTTTTTGATTACTAAATGGCCTAGCTGTTCCATAATACATCCTCCAGCGTTTCCATGGCTACTTAAAGGGGTTGTCTCACTACAAGGATTGCTGCTTTTTATGTTAAAGATCTTGCAAAAACAAGTCACGTTGCAATATGTGTCCATTAACAGTGTCCTACCTATTCCTAGATATCCCCTCTTGTATGGGCTGCATCAGCTCCTCAGGTTGCTATAGATACAGACCTGTTTGTTCTCTAATGATAGGCTGCCAGCACTGGTTGCTATAGCTACAGACCTGGCTTCTACTGCAGCCCAGTAGAAGCCAGTAAACACGCCCCTGAATTCAGAATGAAACCATTAAAACAGGACTGAGGTAAGATAAATCAGTGTAGTGAGAAAACCCCTTTAAAGACATTTTCTCACCACGATATTTCACAGAGTCACATGCGGTTTTAACATATTAAAGAAAAAAAAAGGGGGGGGAGGGGGCGCTCACCAAAAAACCTGAGCTGCGTGGTCGGCCCGTCCACTCTGGGATACTGTGGCTAAGGGGAAAACCTCCTTCCTCACTGTTAGACGGTGCTCGACGAAAATGACATCCGGCTGTAGATGTCCAATAAGTTAGAACAAATGTTGAAAGGTCCCAGCACACGTACAGAGGATTCCACAGAGGCGTAATGACGGAAAAAACACTTTCTTTATTGGAAAGTTAAAAAATATCCATTAAAAACATTTAAGAATGTGAAAGTTTACGCGTAAACTTTCACATTCTTGGATGTTTTTAATGGATTTTTTTTTACTTTCCAGTAGAGTGTTTTTTCCGTCATTATGCCTCCGTGGAAACCTCTGTACGTGTGTCGGGACCTTTCAACATTTGTTCTAACTTATTGGACATCCACAAGCGGTTTTACCCTCACTTTGTTTCCTCAGGCTGTGGGTGGTTTTATGACAGTTGTTGGCATATTTAGCTTTTTTTGTAACTAGCTGAGACTTTACACTGAAAAGTGCAGGAGAGTTAATCTTCAGTGAACGAAAGGTACATGTGCCATGAGGATTAAAAACCATTGCTAATCTTGTTAGAGATGATTAGTTTGCTCCAGTCTGAGATGTCCGTCCATGTTGACATCACTCCCTGCTCTCTCCTCTAATGAGAGTGCTTGCTGAGATTTCCCCCTGTTCATGTCATTGGGAGTTCCAATTATACCCGAGCACACTCGCTATATTAAGAACTCCAATGGAAATGAATGGGGAGAACTGCATAAGTGCGGCCACCCTGAGGCCGGCTTATAGTGAGGTGGCCTCACAAAGGATTTTGCAAAGGGGCAAAACCCTTTAAAGGGGTTGTGAGAGAAACCCCCAAAAAATAAGAACATATAATGCAGTAAGACTAGAGATCAGCAGTAACTATCTGTCACAATCCAGTGTGTGAACGACTTACAGACGCTGTTACGTCACATGTTATCGCCATGTTGGACCTTTCTCCTCACTGGGCGAGAGTGGGCGGAGCTACAGTTACTAGGCACGCTGTGTGAAAACTACATTTCCCACAATTCCCCCCAGCTGAACTGTAGATTCTATAAAACTATAATCACACCAAAATAAATATATATATATATATATATATATATATATATATATATATATATATATATATATATATATATACACACACTCACCGGCCACTTTATTAGCTACACCTGTCCAACTGCTCGTTAACACTTAATTTCTAATCCGCCAATCACATGGCGGCAACTCAGTGCATTTAGGCATGTAGACATGGTCAAGACAATCTCCTGCAGTTCAAACCGAGCATCAGTATGGGGGAGAAAGGTGATTTGAGTGCCTTTGAACGTGGCATGGTTGTTGGTGCCAGAAGGGCTGGTCTGAGTATTTCAGAAACTGCTGATCTCCTGGGATTTTCACGCACAACCATCTCTAGGGTTTACAGAGAATGGTCCGAAAAAGAAAAAACATCCAGTGAGCGGCAGTCCTGTGGGCGGAAATGCCTTGTTGATGCCAGAGGTCAAAGGAGAATGGGCAGACTGGTTCGAGCTGATAGAAAGGCAACAGTGACTCAAATAGCCACCCGTTACAACCAAGGTAGGCAGAAGAGCATCTCTGAACGCACAGTACGGCGAACTTTGAGGCAGATGGGCTACAGCAGCAGAAGACCAACCGGGTGCCACTCCTTTCAGCTAAGAACAGGAAACTGAGGCTCCAATTTGCCCAAGCTCATCGAAATTGGACAGTAGAAGATTGGAAAAACGTTGCCTGGTCTGACGAGTCTCGATTTCTGCTGCGACATTCGAATGGTAGGGTCAGAATTTGGTGTCAACAACATGAGAGCATGGATCCATCCTGCCTTGTATCAACGGTTCAGCCTGGTGGTGGTGGTGTCATGGTGTGGGGAATATTTTCTTGGCACTCTTTGGGCCCCTTGGTACCAATTGAGCATCGTTGCAACACCTTGTTGAATCTATGCCACGAAGAATTGAGGCAGTTCTGAAGGCAAAAGGGGGTCCAACCCGTTACTAGCATGGTGTACCTAATAAAGTGGCCGGTGAGTGTATATATACTCTTTTCTACTCTGCAGAGCTGTCCCTTATACTAAAAGTCTGTCAGACTGACTGAGCACAGCACATGCCCGGTGATGTCAGTCGGCATAACCAGGAAGTAACTTAGAGTCTGTCCTACTTCCTGTAGGACAGATTTCTGCAGAGGACGTAGTCTGGCGGCCATTTTGTTCTTCTATAATTATTATCCCCTAGACAAAACAAACAGAATTTTCTAATGTAACTATATTTAGGAATTTTTTCATTAAGACATGTAGTTTATGTATTTTAGTTTTTTCTTCTTTTCCCAGAGAACCCCTTTAACTGTAAAAATTTACCATGCAGGACTATAGGAATACTGGGGATTAACCTGGTGCTTCAAACCTCCCTATATGGCAGTGATTTTTGAATGAAGGACATATTTTATTACTACATAGCTTGGTAGATTTTTCAGTCAACAATCTTAAGGTGGGGGTCATAAATGACTCGGCCCCATAACGTTAACCAAGGCATGGTGGTCATTTGCTGCCAATAGTGACATCACTGTGCAAGGTACCATTGATGTTTTGGGGCCAGGAATGATGTCCCTATATAAGGCATGGTGGCCATGTTGTACAAGGTGCAAGGGTTGTTTGGGGCCAGTAGTATTGTCACTATGTGAGATATGGTGGTAACTTGCTGCCTATCCTGACATCAGTGTGCAAGGTATGATGGACCAATGTACCCATTAGTGACATCCATGTGCAAGGTACGAAGACAGAGTGTGACCATCAGTATGCAAGTATATATATTCCATGCATTTAAAGGGGTTTTGCCACAATCTCAGTTCATACCTCCTGCATCCAGCTCTTCAGCTCTGTGTGCTCAGGAGGGGGCATGTGTGATTTGTTTGAATTGCATATCATGTGACCCAGCAGGATGACATCACCAGGCCTTTCCTCTCTATAGTGGAAGAAAGATCTGCTTATGTATAGAACTGCAAGTAGCTACACTGTAGCTCAGAGGTAAAAGTTTTGCTTTACAGCCCAAGAGTCCTTCGGTCAAATCCCTGCAGGAACTTAACTTGTGGATTTTTTTTCCTCTTTATCAATCCACAGTCCTCATTGAGGTTTTCTTTTTTTTTTCTTTGCACTGTTTGACTGTTTACTAACTAATCCAAAGGACAGGAGTAGAATGACAGCACCCGGGGTTTGAACACGAAGAGAGGTGATGTCTGAGCATGTGCGACCAGGACTGAGGAGCTTTCATCACTGGTCGTATCCCCTGGAGACGAGCTGTAAACAATGGGTCACTAAAGGAGCAGCTAAAACAAAAACGGTGCAGAATTTTTAATCATGATGAATGGTGAAAATGTTTATTATTTAATTTTAAAACTTCCCACGTCAATTTCACTTCGTGGCAAAACCCCTCTAACAGTCGGCAATGATGTAAATTCCTCTAAGAATTATCTCTACTACCCACATTGAACTATATACAGTGCATAAAGAGATATCTAATCATAAATAAATGCACGTGCTAGATCTGACTGGTGTTGCAGGACAGTTACCTGCATAACACAATTTAACAGAAAGCTACAAGTTACAGACAGACTCCTATTTATAGGTGTGAAAAAAAATATTGTCTTCTCCCTTAGTTTGTTTTGAGGTGTTTTATGGTCAGTAATGTGCTGGAAAGTGAGAATGTAACAGAGCTTGTTAATGTATTTGCTATGCAGCGACTAGAAGTTCTAATAGGATCACACGAGCCACAGGGAGGCGGCAGCTGCATGGGTGTAACGTGAGCATTGGCGACTCTATACTCTAAACCTATGTAACTGGAGAACATAGGTAAAGGAGATCTAGCTCCAACTTCACAGCCACCGACTAATCTACATGGCGTCTCGTGTCTGATAACCTAGCCGCCATTCCAAGTGCTGTGAGCTGTGAGCGGCTCTATGTAAATGAAATAAATCATTGGGTGCTGGCACACAGGACTGTGAAGTAATATGGGTCTAATGTATCCTAACCAGTGCTTAAAGTAAAATATGTCTATTTATCAGAATTTCTGCTATCCAGGATCTTAAACTGTAGTACTTAATGAATTGGTTCCAAGCCCTTGGTTCTCAGATAGATGGTCCCACAGTCAAATAGTTTTAAAAAAATTATTAAAACAGTATAAACAGGACTACACATTTCTTTCTGTACACCAGCAATTCCTCCGTTACAGCATGAAAATACACTCAACGCACTACCTTAAAGAGGACCTGTCACACAGGTTATGCTTCCCTTGCTGGGGACAGCACAAGCTAGTGACAGACATGCTGTTTCCAGCGCTGTGTCCCTTATTCTGTAAGATGCTGCAGTTTTCGAGTAATGCTCAAATCTGCAGTTTTCAGCCAGAAAAGAGTCATGAAAAGTCGCTTTTTTTCAAACCCCGCCCACCTGAGGCTAGCCCCGCCCACCTCGACTGATAAACCTATTACTTTGAATAGGTAGAAACATGTGAATAACTGTCAGTGGGCGGAGCTAGCCTTTTGTGGGTAGGGCTAACACCTGCTCAAGAATAAGATTTGAGGTGTTAATGCCCTAAAACTGCTGCATCTTACAGAATAAGGGGCACAGCACTGGAAACAGCAGGTCTGACAGTAGCTTGTGCTGTCCTCAGCAAGAGGGGCACAACCTATGTGACAGGTTCCCTTTAAGTAACCAATATGCTGCTTCACAAACCTAAAGGCAGACGATGGCAAGAAACGCATGGAAATAGTCAGAGGTAAATAACCAATCAATGTGCTGCTTAAAGGGGTGTTCCCACCATAGACTTTGATGATATATTAATAGGATATGCCATCAATGTCTGATAGGTGCGGCTCAAATCTCTGGGACACACACCTATCTCAGAAATAGGCACCCAAAAGTATTGGCTCAGAATGGAGAGAGCGTCATGTTAGCGCACGACTCTTCATTCTGTTCTCTGGGAGTTCTGAGTACAGGTGAGCGGTGTGTTCGGTTGTACTGGGAACTTCAATAGAACAGAATGGAGAGTCTTGCGCAAGCATGACTGGTTCTCCATTCTGTTGTGTGGCTTGGACCCAGACACTAACGCATTTCGGAGTTATTCCTTCATTATAACTCTATGGTGGAGTAACTCTGAAATGCCAACACCTTCAGGTGCACATTCCAGAGGTAGACTTTGCTAGCGTATTGATTTACCACCAAAGTGCTTGGTGAGAACACCCTTTTAACAAGCATATGGACCCAAGATGGCAAAAATTGCATAGTCCTGTTTATATTGTGTTAATCCAGATGAAAATCCAGCACTCGTTTATAAAATCATTTATAGAATCCCATGTAAAAACAGATTGCATAAACACAAAAATCTTGAGGCAACACGCCTACCACTGCTTACGCATTTCGAGCCTCACAGATGCTTTTGGCCTAATAGCCCTTTTCTGTGAAGCTTGAAATCTTTAAGGGGTGGTATGCACGTTGCCTCAAGATTTTAGTTTTTATACTTTTTTTTTTTTTTTTTTTATGGGATGCAATAAACAATTTTATAAAATGAGTGCTGGATTTCACTCCATTGCCAACATGGTTTGTTCCGTGCACTGCCTATACAGCTTTAACGCTGAGAGACTTTGCAATTGGTGAGCATATTGTGTGAATACGTTTTTATATACAATCCTGTACAATACAAGTACTGTATTTACACTTGTCATTCTAACGTGGAGTCCCAATGTACGATAGCTGCTGGTTGTGGTTTCAGAAAGGTGAGAGTTGTACCTCCTAGTACCACAACCTTATAAGTAAGCATATATCCGTGTGACTATCTCTACTAGACCCATCTACTCTTAACGGTATTACTCTTGGAAGTGCCGCTGTGCGCTTTTCTACCTCCTTGTGTATCTCAGACTTCAAAGCGGACCTGACTGGTAGTGTGCCCAATGTTTTTCAGGGTTGGGGAGCTATTCTTCAGTGCTGATGGGCGAATACAGAAAGTTATAAATGTTCAGGTGTTTACCTATAACGTCCAGATTGCAGTAGAAGAGGCAAATGTGTAGAAACAAAATTGCTCTGCTGACTGGGGGCACTGTGGCTGGCATCTAGGCCACTTTAGGTTGCAATAGGACACATATGTCAAACTTAAGGCCCGGGCGCAGAATCTAGTCCGAAACTTCATTTTATGTGACCTTTGACAGCTTGGACACAGTGAACAGCGATGGACAAGATCCAGATGTAGAAGGTGCGACTCTTCATTTTCCTGGGAGGAGGTATCCATTGCTTGGCGGCGGCACCAGGAGTGGCAGTCATCTTGGATTCAGAGCTCCAGCACCCCTTTCATATCTTTGTCCAGCAACTCCTAGACGGTGGCACAGCTCTGACAGCCATACTCGGGCACAATAGCACTGTTCAAGGTTGGAAACTGGGTGCTAGGGAGGACAAAGAGGCTGTGTATTATACAATCTTAAAGGCCTATTACTAACCATCCCCTTTGAGGGCAACCATAATTCTGAGGTGGCCCTCGGCGAAAAGGAGTTTGACACTACAGTAGGAGCATCAATTTCTTGTTCTCATCACACAGTCCCTGTTAATTCACCTGACACCTTGCTCTGGTGTTTAGACTGATCACGTTCAGGGTGCAGCTCCTCAGGTGCATTCAGGTCGCCTCCCTTTCTTGGCTTTTTTTTTTTTTTTAAGAAACAGGTGCTTTGATATCTCCTTCCTCGGAGTCCTCATCCTTGGTATGTTCTTAGAGGTTTGGGTCACAGACGTCATTATTGTCATCTCCTAGAGTACCGAACCTTTCAGGAAAAGTCTCCACTGCGGATGGTTCCTCTGTCTTTGCCCTTCTTGAGAGTTGTCAAGATCCCACCCAAAGGAAGACTATAAAACTTTGATCTTTTTAAAACTGTTTTGTTTACACGGAATCCACATGACAAACTCTGTGGGATCTTTATATCCTATTACTTTTAATAAGAATCTACGCTATAGCTCACCTTTGAAATCCACAATATGACAGAAACATGTTTAAAATGTCAGTTTTGTTCAGAATACTTTAAAAAACAGTAGCATGTAGCAGACACAAACACATTTTAGAGTTGCTCCTTCATCATAGCTATATGATGGAGTAACACGTAAGCATCTGTGTCTTTTCTGCTATATGCCATATTTTTAATTATTAAAGGGATTTTCTCATTACAAAGATCATATCTGTAATGATGGGTACGGTAAAAGTAAGCACTTTTGAAATTGTTTTGTATTACCTTAATCATTTAGTATAGCAGTTATTAGCTAATTTGTAAGTGTCTAGTGCTAAATCTGAAGCCTGGAGTTCGGCCACACCCCTTGTGCTGTGATTGGCTGTTTGCTGACTGCTGTCTATGTCTATATTCTCATTGTGTTTCACTCTCTCTGAGCTGTGTAATAAAGGCTGCCTGAGCTCTCTGCTCTTCTTGCAGTGACAGCTCTATGTGATGGATCTGGGCAATTACGGAGTCTCTAGCTGTTGGATTCACTCCCCCCCACTCATATAACACAGCCTTATACACTGTTCACCCATGCTTACACCAATGCAGGTGGTCTGGTTACAAGGATTGGAGCCTGGGAATGAGGTGACCAGGAGTACTGCAGAGCTGTTACTTCCTCCCCCTCCCACTGCTCACACAGAATGATGATGACTCAGGAGGGAGCAGGGAAGACACGTCTACTGGGAGGAGAGACACATCCCTCGATTTGAAGCTGTGAGAGAGAGCGAGAAAGAAAGCTCAAGATACCTGTGAAAGCCTGTACTGAGAAAAACCACTTTAATAAAACTGATGTTTTAACTGATTGATCCACATCAGACCATTCCACCGATTGCCTCTCATGTGGCGTCTGACACCTAAATGGATTTATCTTTGTTCACTTGGGTGAATGGACTGCTATTCTTTCTTTCATGCAGAATCATGTTGGGTTCCAAACCGGGCAGTGTGTGTGTATAATCTCCATCCATTCCAATATACCATATTTTTTTGGACTATAGGACACACCTAGGTTTTAGAGGAGGAAGATGGGGGAGGGGGCATTTGAAGTAAAAAGTGCGGTTTGAAGTGTAGTTTTGATTGGTACCATTTTGGGATACATTTGACTTTTTGATCACTTTCTTTATTAGAATTTTTGGGGGACCGGAAATGACCAAAATAAATTTGCACTTGGAAATTTTTTTTCTTTTACGGTGTTCAGCCCTGACAGCGCTGCAGCTGGTGCAGATATATTGCATATGGGCTAGAAATGCTGAGGCCAGACATCGGGTACATGGCTGCACAATTGACAGCAGTATATTAGGAATACGACACTATGGGGGGGGGGGGGGGGAACAAACAATGGTGCCTCAAAATTGCACAGAATTCTAATACTCCAAAATGTAGCAATTACTGGAAATACCACTGTCCTCCTTGTGCTGGCGATAATGCAACTACCTTTCTGCCACACAATCATGTTGGTCACATAATGCCACAGTGTAATGGTAGCCAGAAGACTCGGGGTAGCCCTAGCTTTTTTCATCAAGCGTTTTGTGATGGCCGTAGTAAAAGCAGCTTCCTGTGGAATAATACACTGAAATGTTTGCTGCTATCTGACGTTAGATGGTCACAGGTGTCTGGCAATGTATGCCATCAATCCCACCAAAAAATTAGATCAGTGCCTGATTTGCGCAAAACACATGCATAGCGGTGTCCTCCAAAAGGGAGGTGAAGGAAGGTGTCAAAGTTCAAGAGGAGACTTAATTAAGGAAAGAGGCTGCAGCATACCTGGACATTGAGGAACATATTTTTTTTTTTTTTTTAAACAAATGTTTATTAGGTTTTCAATAAAGTTTCCAAAAGTAAAATAATACAAAAACAAGAGTTGAGATAAATTCGAGAACAAGTAAATGTCCAGTACCTTGGACAGTAAATTAATATAGCACATTCCTTACTTTAAGAATAACATATAACATATAAAACCTACGTGGTGTATGCATTTCTCTCAACCTGGGGAACATATTTTTAACCAGGCGCACTCCAATATCAGGCGCATTATAGAGCGCCCGCGGCACTTGGTAATGCAACTGAGATCGCGGGGGACGTGCTGGAGGCGTGTTGTACTACAGCTTCAGTACAGCAAATCCAGGCACATTACTGCTGGAAC
The DNA here is from genome assembly GCA_025379985.1 of Phyllomedusa bahiana. NCBI lineage: Eukaryota > Metazoa > Chordata > Amphibia > Anura > Hylidae > Phyllomedusa > Phyllomedusa bahiana. The sequence continues at coordinate 30,748 of JAODAL010004292.1, forward strand.
AGGTAGAGCAGTGGTTTACCTGAGCCAGAAGTGTTGTTTTTGTACTAAAGTGCACCCGATTTATGACCCGCAGTAGACCGGGTTCATAGATTCAGGCACATTCTACACTACTACTGTGCGCAAAAAAAATGGCGCTTGATCGCCAGAAATCGTGCATGTTGCCCAGGGGCGTAACTTAAAGCTCTGGGGCCCCAATGCAAAATCTATAAAAGGGCCCCTCAGGCTTTTGGGCCCGGTAGCAACTGCTACCTCTGCACCCCCTGCAGTTACGCCCCTGATGTCACCCTATGTCCTCATCATCCTCAGGTCCTGCCTTCAGTATCATGTGATGTTAGTGTTATGCACCAGACTGATATGGTGAGTAGGTGACTCGTCTGCAGCAATGCCCCATCCTGTCAGAGGTGTATGATGATGGGAGGCAGCGCAGGCAGTATCAGCTAACCATGCACTGAGGGCAGGGGCGTGGGGACACCAAGGAGTCGGGGGCTGCAGATGTACTTGCTGCAGGCAGGCTGGGTATGATGATGACGATAGAGTGACAGGTAGAATCCGAGCTCTTCTCTCATCTGCCGGGAGATCTCCAGCAGCAATCTACCTGCTGCTGCTCAGGGCGAGGGCTGGGAGAGCAGAAGAAGGGGACGCTCTGGGGGTTATACCAGTGCAGAGCAGCCTGGACTGTGTATGTAATGTCTGTATACACATAGCTGCATATGGAGCGGGCTCAGTATGTGAACCCACTCCATACACGAGGGCTTAAACCCCGCCGGCCAGCTTCCTGCAGCTTAGCCCCACTCCAGCCTCCTGCCTGCCTGAAACGGCATTTGGACTATAAGGGTATGTTCACACGGCTTATTTGGGTGCGCATTTCGCCGCGTATTGCGCGTTATATGCGGCGAAATGCGTGCTGTAATTAGGGTAATCCATAGCTCTAATAGAGAGCTATGGGTTACGCAGCGTCTCCCGTATTGTACACCGGGGAGATAAGTGACATGTCAGTTGTTAGCGGCAAATACGCGCCGCTAACAATGAATGTCTATGGGGAATAATTGCTTTGTAATGACGCTCTGATCAGCGCCTCGCTCCAAAACACTCTGTGTACTGCGGCGCGTTCACTGTGTGAACCTACCCTAAGACGCACCCCCATTTTACTCCCAGTTTTTTGGGGAAAAGGTGCATCCTATAGTCTGAAAAATACGGTATGTCTCCCTTCACCCGACTTCAACCATAGACCTGAGATTTGTTTGGGGATCCCACCAAATTTGTCTGGATCTGTTAGTACAAATCTAATGTCTGTGGGATTTGCGTTTAATCGCTCCGTTAATCTGTTTTGTTCTTTTATGGCGGGTGTTAAACTGCGGCCCCCCAGCTGTTGGGAAACTACAACTGCCCACTGTTCTAGATGATACAAATGCATGATGGTAGTAGTAGATTCCCAACAGCTGGAGGGCCGCAGTTTGACACCCCATTTTATACTCATAGGAGGTAAATATACAGCAGTGGTCTCCCAACATGTCGCTTTCCAGCTGTTGCAAAACTGCAGCTCAGTTGGTGGCGATGGCACCATTTTCACCACATGTGCGGCCAGGCTTTTAAGCTGCACGGACTTTATTATTGTCTTATGCACTTGAGATAAATTATTTCTTGCCGCCTAATAGAAAACTGCTGCCCACGAATGGTGCATGCGTAGTGCTGGCAGCCATATGCTATATAAGCTTGATAGTGTTTGGGCAGTAATTTACCGTAAACACTTCTGCTTTGTTAAAAATTAAAATTGTACGTCCCCTGTGAAAGCTTGCGGTGTGTTTTACATTTTTTGCCTGTTCCTATAGTAATCTGTTTAATGTAACTTTATGCCATATTTTGCCATATCGCGTCCATTCATCTGAGCTGCGGGTAAATGTGTGGCGCTGCGGACTAATCTCAAGCGTCCATCGTTGGCCATATGAGCGGTATGCATGGTATGTGACCACTGAGAAGTATCATTTATTCTTTAATCGAGCCAGGCTCACTGATGGGTTACAGTATCTATAGTTCTCATCTTGGTCTCCTAACAATGCGTCTTCTATGTGTTTCATTGACAGGTGCTGTACTTGGAGCAGCTACTGTGCTGCATACAGTCCATGATCAGTGTATGCCAGCAGCACTGTACAGATATCAGCCTGCATTGTATGAAGGTCCTGATCACGATACTCGCCAGCCCGGCCTCTGAACCCTTGTATGAAAAGGTAATATTATCACTGTCTCCTCTGTTAATGGTGCGACTACTGACCATATGAGAAGCTTGATTGCAGGCACAATGTATACGCACAACGAAAGGATGTGCATCTGTTGCCCCCTGCTGGTAAGTAATGATTGACTTGCTTATTACCAGAAAGGGTTCATTGCAAAGCAAATCACTGCATCTTTGAAGGGGTTACCCCTTCTTTTCTTAAAAGGGGTTGTCTCACTCCCTCGATTCATCTTACCTCAGTCCTGGTTTCTCAGTTTCAGTTTTTGAATTCAGGAGCGTTTTCGGCTTTACTTCTCCCACGGCCTGCAGTGATAGCTGTGAGGACCCAGGTCGTAGCTATGCGACCAGCACAGGCGCCCATAGAAAAGATCCAACAGGCTGTAGCAAAAGCCCAAAACCCGCCCCAAGGCCAAAAAGCCTATTTAAAAGGGGAAAAGAAAAATCCAACAGGTCGTGCTATAGCGATAGTGCTGGGAGCCTATGGGGGGATATCAAAAGGTCTGTAGCTTAGGACCGCGCCAACCATCGGGGGTTTCAAACAGGTCGTACTAAGCGACTAGCGTGGCAGCCCATCAGGAGGATCAAACAGGTCTGTGCTATACGACCCCCCTGTTTAACTTCGGGGGGATATCAAAGGGGGGGGTTGTAGTAAGCGACCCGCGCTGGCAACCTATCGGGAGATATCAAACAGGTCTGTAGCTATACGACCAGCGCTGGCCCTATCAGGATAGATCAAAAGGTTGTGCATAGCGATCTGAGGAGCTGATGCAGCCCATAAAGAGGGGAAACTAGGAAAAGGCAGGACATTGTTAATGGACATATATTGCAAAGTGACTTGTTTTTGCAAGATCATTAACATAAAAAGCAATCCTTGTAGTGAGACAACCCCTTTAAATGTCGGGGAGGAGTTAAAATACAGAGAAAAAACGTAACTTGCCATTGAAGCCAAGCGCTGCTGCTCCTGGTGCTCCCTGCCACTGACCTCCAAGTGAGCTATGAACATGACCTCAAAGATTTGTGACTTAAAGGGGTATTCTCATCACATTGATTAGCTTTAATCATGTAGGCAAGGTGAATAGAGATTATTACTGATTACATTGCTGTTTTGAATTTGCTTCATTTTCGAAAGAGAGCAGTTCTCATCTCCCTGGCCAGGATGATGATGATGATGATGTCGCTTCCTGCTGTGTCTTATCAGCAAGGCAGGAGCTTGTTTATGTTTCTTACTGACAAATCATAATCTTGCATTACAATCTAATGCTGAAACTGCAACTACTTACACTCCCTCTATGTACTCTGCTTGTGTATGAGGGTGAAATAACTCTCCATACCAGGCAGTTATATCTTTCTGGGTGATAAAATCAGAAAGGTTGTGGCCACTTTTAGGGGCAGTCACCCAGCATTGGAGTTTACCCCGATGAACCCTCTGTTACAACTGGGTAGTTCCTCTTCAGTAATCAGATTGGTATAGACTATTAGTGACTTTGTTTCCACAGAGGTGATGGGTCTAGTGATGCAATTAACTGACAGTAACTGATAATAATAGTAGTGCGGTGGTCCCTTAAGTTGCAAAGGGCTCAGGGATACAATGTATTCAACATCCAATGGTCTTGGTCTACATGTCCTGTACTGCTCTTACATGTATTAGTGAGGTGCATGCAGTGATTGGCGGGTCTATAGCGCCTCTCTACTGTAAGTTGTGGTACTACATGTCCTATACTGCCTTACATGTATTAGTGGGGTTTGCATGCAGTGATTGGTGGTCTATAGCGCCTCTCTACAGCACAGTGCGGTACTACATGTACTTTACTTCTCTTACATGTATTAGTGATGTTCATGCAGTGTTTGGAGGTCTAGTAGCGCCTCTCTATAGTACAGTGTAGTACTACATGTCCTGTACTGCTCTTACATGTATTGGTGAGGTGCATGCGGTGATTGGTGGTCTAGTAGCGCCTCTCTATAGTACAGTGCGGTACTACATGTTCTGTACTGCTCTTACTGTATTGGTGAGGTGCATACAGTGATTGGTGGTCTATAGCGCCTCTCTACAGTACAGTGTGGTACTACATGTCCTGTACTGCTCTTACATGTATTAGTGAGGTGCATGCAGTGATTGGTGGTCTATAGCGCCTCTCTACAGTACAGTGTGGTACTACATGTCCTGTACTGCTCTTACATGTATTAGTGAGGTGCATGCAGTGATTGGAGGTCTAGTAGCTCCTCTCTACTGTACAGTGTGGTACAACATGTCCTGTACTGCCGTTTACATGTGCCAGGATGATCTTTTTAGCACAAAGTGAGAGTCTTTATTTAATTTTTTTCCAGGTACATTGTGTATAAAATACATGACCCTAAAAAGTTCCTGTCCTCCACATGAACAGGGATTTCCAGCAGCTCTTTCTGACGTATATATATATACACACACACACACACATTATCTGCTTCATTTTCTTCATTCATTATTATGTTGGGCAATATTTTTAGGCTTCAAAACCAATTACCAGTTTTGCGTAGAGTTATGGTCTTAACATGCAGTGGCTGTCCCAAAGTGAATTAATATTGTATGTTGTTTGGATCCGAAAAACGCATCCAAAAGTGCTGCGTAAATCGCATCCAACACGTAGGTGCGTGTTTGGATGCGGTTTGGTTGCAGCAGGAACGTACCCTATAGTTTTAAATAGGGCGTCTGCTTCGTCTTTTGGATCAGGAATTGACCTGATAATTCTTTGAACGGATCAGAAAAACGCAAGTAAACGCGCATCAGAGATCAGTCGTCTGAACGGTGATGCTCGTTTTACATTGAAAGCAATGTAAATCCTACTGCTCATTGTTAGATGCGTGTTTGGGTCCGTTTAGGGTCAGAAACACGTATCCAAACACACATCTAAAGACGGATCCAAAATCGGATCCAACGCGGCGTGTGAACATACCCAAAGTGTCCAGTTTCCCTTCAGCATCACCACAGGGGAAAAAGACATTACACAGTGTCCATTCAAATCATTGTGTTGTCTGTGTAATACCGGACAAGCCACCCAGAGCAAGAGATGCGCCTTGTACCCACTCTCCACTCTGGCCCTGAGGACCCCCCTCTCCTAAGTATATGAAAAAGGATTATCTAAACAAATAACCCCATTTAAGGACTCTCCATTCATACTCTTGACACATCAGCTGACCGCGCCAATGTCTTCTGAGTTGTCATCACATGGATACACACAGATCTAGTTACATTTTATGGCAGTAGGGACCTTGGTTTTGTATCCGGTACGCCCCTTTAATATATTTCTGCTATATATGCGGTTTTTGTTCAGGGTCCATAAAGTTCTGACGTGCATCTATAAGATCAGATATGTAATGCATATCCCCAAAATCCATCACCAGGGCTAAATCAATCTTTCCTTGTCGGACCATTGAGAAACAGACGCAGCGTCAGCAATGTAATGTTCTCCAGGAGAGTCAGACTTCACAGCTTGCAAGAACAGTCTGCACCCTTCACTGACCTCATTCACGTTTTCTTGTGGAATCTAATTTTAGGTTTTTTATTTTCCATTCTTTAGTATTAAAATATTTATTTTTTATTTCCAAGCTCTCTGATATAAAACGTAATCATGTTGTACATATTATCTTGTACAGAATATATCTTGCTGCTCTTGTATCCTTTTTTTTTTTTTTTTTTTTAAACCCATGAACTGTGTAAGTTTCTGCCTCTAAGGGGTTACAAGGTGACTGCCATTGTATGGGAGAGTGATGAAACCTGCATGAAGTCTGCTTTGTCTTTCCCCACAGGTTCAAGGTGTGATGCTGTCCCTAGCAGAAGTACAAGGTGTAAGCGGAATCCAAGGGCTGTACAGACAGCACATGCAAGAGTTAATGCATTGGGCATCCAGAGGTCGTGAGCACTGGACCAGCTATTCCATAGAACGGGCACAATTTGAGATCCTGGTCTCCGAATCTGGTAAGAGTTCTGGGAAGAATTGATAACAGTATATACTCGAGTATAAGACCACCAGAATATAAGCCGAGGCACCTAATCTTGCCACAAAAAACTGAGAAACTTATTGACTTGAGTATAAGCCTAGGGTGGAAAATGCAGCGGCTACTGCTAAATTTCAAAACTAAAAATGGATATAAATACAATTACATAGGCAAGTATATGTCTCCCATAGGCAGGGTTTTGTAAAAAAAAAAAAAAGTACTCCTCTCCCTCGTTGCTCTGAAGGGCTCCGCCTTCCCCCTGGCACAGGGGCCATGATGTCATCAGACCGCACAGACAATGTGATGACATAGCACGCGTCCATGCCGGATACTCCGTAGGGCCGCAAGTCTGCTTGCGGCCTTCCGAAGCCCTATTGCAGAGAAGGGAGCGCTCACTCTCTACTCCGCAATAGTATTTTCAGCTGTATGCGCTCCCAGAGGAGTCGCATAGAGCTGAAGAGATCTCCTCCGGCGTCCAGGCCATGATAGCGCCCGGACGGCGATGGTGACTCGAGTATAAGGGTATGTTCACACGAAGTACTGCGGCGCGTACAGTACGCACCGCAGTACATCGTGTGTTTTGGGAGCTCGCGCTGACACGCGCGTCCTCCCACCCGACGGCCCCATAGACCTGCATTACTCGCAGCACGTATTCGCCGCAAATAATTGACATGTCACTTATCTCCCCGCACGTACACTACTAGTATTGTGCGAGTGGGGAGAGGAGGCGTAATCCATAGTTCTCAGAGAACTATGGATCACCTAATTTCAGCGCGCATCTCACCCGTATTAGAGCGCAAATACACGGTGAAATGCGCGCCGAAATAACGCCGTGTGAAGATACCCTAAGCCGAGGAAGGCTTTCTCGGCACGTTTTTGTGCTGAAAAACTCTGCTTATATTCGAGTATATACGGCATGTTAGTTTATCAAGAAGTAAACCAGGTAACCCTAGAGACACCGGCGTCTGCATGGGAGCTGCATCCATAAAACTGTAGGAGATCTTCCATCAATAATTCTTTCAAAGAGTCTTAGTTTTAGTTTATAAATTGGAGAAATAAAATCCTATCAGAGGTGACTATACCCTTTAGGGTATGTTCACACGGCTTATTTTGCCGCGTATTTTGCCGCGCATTTTGCTGCGTATTGCACATTATACGTGGCGAAATGCGCGCCGCAATTACGGTAATTCCTAGTTCTCCACGAGAGCTATGGACTACGCGTCGTCTCCTCGCGTGTACAATATGATCGTATTGTAGGCGCGGGGAGATAATTGACATGTCAATTATTAGCGTGCTTTGGAATTACGCGCTGATTACATGCTTCCAAAACGCCCTGCGTATTGCTGTACTATTACATCTTGTCCCACAATAAATAAATAAAAAAGTCCTCATATGGCTGTGTAGCCGAAAAAATGTAAAAGTTCTTGTTCTTGGAGGGCATAGAGGGCAAAATCTAAACAACAATCACTGCTTAGCTATATTCACAACTTCCATAGAATGGGGAGGATGGACGCAGGCGCCACCCTCCTAATTCTGAAACGTGGTCGGCTTGTAGCTAACTATGAGCCAACCTATCACAAGGCCTTATGGGAAAGGAGCTGGGAAGCTCACTGCGCCCTCTATTGGTTGTAACAAATCCTCAATTAACTTCTGATTCACTGAATCTTTGAGACGCAAAAAGGAATATTAGTCAAGCCAATATCGCTCATCTACATACGACCGTTTCGGGGTTTTGCCCCTCATCAGTGTAGAGCAGAGCGATACTGGCTTGACTGGGTGGGAGGCAATGAGTGGCTGAGAGAAGGGGAACATCTCTCCTTATGGAGAGCACCAGTTAAGGTGTGTAGGGAAAGGAGCTGGAGCCAACCTGTGAATCTGAAGTGTGGTTGTGGCCAATGATACTGGATAGAACGCTTGTAAGCCCCCCACAAACTATTACCAATACATTTATGTTGCGTTTTCAGTCATATAAAGTCAGACCTGTATCTGCCTGTAACATGTTTTCATCCTTCTCATAGAGTAGTTGACAGTATAACACAATATCCCTTATTGTGCCGCTCTGCATCCTTATAAGCTGTGGTGTCTCAGGAATGCCGGGCCCGTTTGGCCCAGGGGCAGATACCGCTCTCCCTGCCATGCTATGCGGTAATTGTTACCCCTAGAACAAAAGACAAAGATTAATTTCACTAATTAACGTGTATTGGTCTCAACTCCTTGTTCTTTATTTAATGAAAACGAAGACGATTCCCTGACATTCCTGCCCCGAACGTTCGTGTCTCGCTTTGTTTTTATATTTTGGCCTGGATTTTTAATATTCACTTAATTTGAAGACACATATTTTGGGTTTGCTGAAGCAATCTCGGTTAGATTGTGTCTCAAGGTCAGGTTTTTATTAAGTATGTTGAAGTGTTTTACTTACCTGGTAATAGATGAGCCCCTTCTCAGGTCTGTTTTTGCTTTTAAGGGGTTGTTCCACCATGAAGTACCATATTCATTGTATGGATCTTAAAGTGGTTGTCTCTCTAAAATGATTGCTGCTTTTTATTTTAAAGATCTTGCAAAAACAAGTCACTTTTCATTATGTGTCCATTAACAGTGTCCTAGATATTCACTCTGGTATTGTCTTCATCATCTCCTCAGGTCGCTATAGCTACAGACCTGTTCAATATCTCCTGATAGGCTGCCAGCATTGGTTGCTATAGCTACAGACCTGGCTTCTACTGCAGCCTAGTAGAAGCCAGTAAACACGCCCCTGAATTCAAAGTGAAACCAAGAAAACAGGACGGAGGTGAGATGAATCAATGTAGTGAGACAACCCCTTTAAAACAGTAAACTGCTTGTCAATTACATCCAGTAAAGAGAGATGACATTTACTCTATTTTCAAATTGTATAGCAATGTGCAAGTCCATCTAATAAGTGGACTGCTGGTGGACACACACAGTACGGTTGAAAAAAGACATGTCCATTAAGTTGGGGAAAATGTGGCTAAAGGGAGGGAAGTAAGAAGTTTAAGCTTAGTTTACCTAGTGATAAAGACTTTGAAACCCATAAGGCAAGGACCAATCTGCCCTAGGGAATATTTTATATCTGATCCCAAAGTTGCCATCAGACTGAATCTAGTTATTTTGTACGGCTACATATGTATGAATATTATTTAGCAGTACGTGATTATCTAAGCCTTTCTTGAAACTTTCAACTGTTCCTGCTGTGACCAGCTCCTCAGACAGGCTATTCCACAGATTCACAGTTCTCATAATGAAGAAGGCTTTTCTCCTCTGGAGATTGAATTCTGTTTTCTCCAGATGAAGGGAATGTCACCACAGCCATATCATATAACCCTATATATCACAGAGCTCAGCTTCTCTCCCTCTATCATATAACCCTGTATATCACAGAGCTCAGCTTCTCTCCTCTATCATATAACCCTATATATCACAGAGCTCAGCTTCTCTCCTCTATCATATAACCCTATATATCACATAGCTCAGCTTCTCTCCTCTATCATATAACCCTATATATCACATAGCTCAGCTTCTCTCCTCTATCATATAACCCTATATATCACAGATCTCATCTTCTCTCCTCTATCATATAACCCTATATATCACAGAGCTCAGCTTCTCTCCTCTATCATATAACCCTATATATCACAGAGCTCAGCTTCTCTCCTCTATCATATAACCCTATATATCACAGAGCTCAGCTTCTCTCTCTATCATATAACCCTATATATCACATAGCTCAGCTTCTCTCCTCTATCATATAACCCTATATATCACATAGCTCAGCTTCTCTCCTCTATCATATAACCCTATATATCACAGAGCTCAGCTTCTCTCCTCTATCATATAACCCTATATATCACAGAGCTCAGCTTCTCTCCTCTATCATATAACCATATATATCACAGAGCTCAGCTTCTCTCCTCTATCATATAACCCTATATATCACAGAGCTCAGGTTCTCTCCTCTATCATATAACCCTATATATCACAGAGCTCAGCTTCTCTCCTCTATCATATAACCCTATATATCACAGAGCTCAGCTTCTCTCCTCTATCATATAACCCTATATATCACAGAGCTCAGCTCCTCTCCTCTATCATATAACCCTATATATCACATAGACTCTGACATAGCTCAGCTTCTCTCCTCTATCATATAACCCTATATATCACAGAGCTCAGCTTCTCTCCTATATCATATAACCCTATATATCACAGAGCTCAGCTCCTCACCTCTATCATATAACCCTATATATCACAGAGCTCAGCTTCTCCTCTATCATATAACCCTATATATCACAGAGCTCAGCTCCTCTCCTCTATCATATAACCCTATATATCACAGAGCTCAGCTCCTCTCTTCTATCATATAACCCTATATATCACAGAGCCCAGCTTCTCTCCCTTTATCGCGTACTGTTCTCAGAGAGGGCACCATGAAGCACTTGAGAGGTTAAAATAGGTGTTCACAGGATTTTAGGTATAAATTCTTGGGATCACCCCTTTAACGTGACTGACACCTGTGTTTTAATTTAGCTGCCTTATTGTAATATTTCAAAACCTCAGTAGGTCGCAGTTACATTGAATGTCAAGTAATTTACTGGTGAATGTAGAATGTAAAGGGCTCTGGATCTGTCACATAGGAAAGATTAGCGTCTGTGCACGTCCTCTATATATAATGTCTGCTGCATTTGGTGTGTTTCTTAGGACCCGAGATCGGAGAGCACCTCGATCTTTTAATGCCGATTTTGAAGATCTGCCTTCAGCAAGACAAAGAGCCGCAGATGCGCCTGAAACTCTTTAGCATGTTGTCCAGACTCCTGCTGAAAGCCAGTGAGACCGTCAACTCCAAAGGGTTGGTTAAGAGTCCCTATCCTTCTCGCCAAATAAAACAATAAGCGCCCATTCATAGAATTTTGGGCTCTTCTCGTACAATGTATCAGACAGGAATGCTTGAAAGGCGTATTGTTCTGTCAAGTCCTACACAGAAATGTTACTTAATTAAGTTACTGAGGAAAAACAATGCACCAGCTTGCCACTTCAGCTCTGTGGGAGAGGACGGTCCAACAAAGTTGTCTTAAAAATCTGAGTTAAACATACGGCATACAAGAGTCTGAGACCTAAAGCGCACCTGTCCGCCCTCCTGACATGTCCGTCGTAGTAAATACTCGTATATATTGGGAAATAACAATTCTAATCTTTTATTGTCAGGTCATTCCTCTTATTCCTCCTGGAACTGTATGAATCAATTTAAAACTGGGCGTTGGCTTTTAAAGTGGATGTATCGCTACACATTCTGGACTGTCATTGATGACTGGACCGTGTGAAGGGACACACCGCTTGACAAAGGGGATGGTTAAGCAGTGGTTGTCAATTTGTTCATACACTTCCAGAAGGAACAACAGAGGAATTGCATAATGCAGAGTTCTAAGAACAGATGCTCCAGAATTATTTTATGGAAAATACAAGTATGTGCTAAAATAGACGTGTCATGTGTCCTCTTTAAAGGTTGACTTGTAGCGTTTTCTGACCAATCTATTTTTAGTAAAGATCTGTGTTCTTCATGAAGTAACAATTCTGGAGCATCTTCTTTTATAACTCTGTGTTGTGCTGTTCCTCTGTTATTCCTCCTAGAAATGTATTACTGAATCCGTCAGCTGGCTATAGCACTATTGAAAGTACACGCTGGCCAGTGCGTACTTTCAATAGCAGATGTATTATGCCATTCCTCTGTTGTTACCTATTGGAAGTGTGTGAGTGACTCTGTGGTCTCTTGCACCCCGCCCACCTCCACAGGCTGTTATATCAGTGCAGTATGTTTGTAAGGTTGGTGCTTTTTTTATTTTTCTCTCTGGATTATGGAGGTCTGCTGACCCAAATGAGAAGTCTGAATTTGACTCAAGTGAGAGGTAAAGATAGAGTAGGACCACCCGCCTTGAGATCCCCTTGGTAGCCGGGGGTGGCTTAAGCATTTTTTTTTTTTTTTTTTTTTTAATTAAGAAAGGTTTATTGATAAACAATGACATCTGTGAACAATCAGACGTTATCAAAGAGAAAATAAAAAATAAGGTATTCAAAGTACTATGAAACACAAAGTACACTGATAATGAGAGTAAACACCGCTGACATACAGAAAATGGATAAATGACCAAAGGCTTCCACAAAAAAAAAAAAAAAAAAAAGAAAAAAGATGCAAAATGGTTCATGTAGAAGATGGGAGCCAATAAAATTACGGAGCGGAAAACAAAACAGGAGAAGAACAACAGGATGTATACAAGGGACACACATACAAGGACAAACAGAGGGGAAAAAAAGGGGGGGGGAGGAGGGAGGGGAGAAAGGGTGTCCCTATCCCCCGCCCAAAGGGCTAGGCAGTCAAGCCAGGTACTGTGGTAAGACGCCAACTAATTAACAATGGAAAGGTACAACGGAGAATTTTTGAAGAGGAGCCAGTTGGCCCAGGTTCTATTAAATTTATGTGCTTGCTCAGTGGTGTGGGCAATAAGTTCCTCCATCCGTTGTATAAAACTGATCTCCGCAAACCAGTCCTCAAGGGATGGGGGAGTGGATGATTTCCACCTGCTCGGCACCACGGTTTTAGCTGCTTGTAGCAGATGTTTAAGAGGAGACTTCTTAAATTTACTAACCGGCATGGGGAACATGAAAAGAAGCAAAGCCTCCGGTGAATTGGGTAGTGAAACCCCAGTTGCCTCCTCGATTACCTCAAGGACTGAAGTACAGAAACCCCTGATTAGGGAGCATCCCCACCAGACATGGGACCAAGTCCATTCCTCCCTCCCACATCTCCAGCACGTGTCTGGGACCGATGGGTACCAACGATGTAAGACTGAGGGGACTCTGTACCACCGGGTCAGGAGTTTATAACAAGTCTCCTGGTGCCTAGAAGCGATAGCTGCTTTGTGAGTGAGTTGAAAGCACCGCTCCCATTGTGGCAAGGTGAAGGAGAGCCCCAGCTCTGTCTCCCAGTGTTGGCAGAAGGAGGGAAGTGATGCAGAATGGGCAGAGAGGAGCATCTTATGTATCCCTGACAGTGAGTGTCTCGCTCCAGAGGAGGACAGTATCAATTTCTCAAAAGCCGGAAGAGGCCTGGAAAAATTGCCCTTGGATTTAGTTCGGCTAACAAAGTGAGATAATTGTAAGTACTGGAAGGGAGCTACAGCAGATGCTACCCTCCCATCTAGAATTTCCGTGAGCGGTTTTAGTTTCCCCCCTGACACTACGTGACAAAAGCGTAACGGGGCCCTCTTGGTGCTGCCCAAGAAAGCCTTGGGGGAGAGGCTTGGGGGAAACTCAGGGTTATCCGTGATCGGGACACATGGGCCCTTGCGGTCAATGAGGCTGTGGGAGTCCCTGTACGAGTAGCGAGTGGACAATGTTTGCTCCACACAGAATGAGGAGGAGACACTATTGCGGAGAGAGGGGTCCGACCCAGGGGAGCCCCCGCCAGGGAAAAGAGGTCTGGGGCCTGCCAGCGAAACCCCAGAGTTGTCCCCTCGATTCGAGCTGAGGGCCAGGTGGGCATATCCCGAGGCTAGGTAAACATTCTGCAATGGTAGACCCCCGCCCCCGGGGCCCCTTCCCTTTGGGTAAGGTATCGTACCATCCCGGTTTCCCGTGTGGACCGATGGGGGACGAAAGCACTGTCTAACTTCTTCCAGAATGGGAGGGGATGTGGGAGGGATGTTTGAAGAGGTACGGGAAACCTGGGAGCACATCTTTGAGCAAATTTATTTGCCAAAACCCGAAGCTTTTTCCTTCCCAGGAATCCAATCCCTTCCGTTTGCTTCAAAAGGGGATGAAATTTGCCCAAAAAAGACTTAGAAAAACCTCAGTGACCCGGTTTTCCCAGATAAGAAATGCCTGCCCGGGGGCCATTCAAAGGGGGAAAGGGGGAAACTGAAAAAGAGCCCCTCTACTTGAGATCCCAACCCCAAGAGCTTCGGATTTGAAAGGTTGATTTTAAAAATTTGACCACTAAAAAGTCCGATCTCCCCCATCAAAAGGGGGGTTATATGGGGATTCTGATGTAGAAAAAAATTTTCCCCGCGAACATTTGTATTCTCTAGCCCAATACGATCCCCTTATGTGGGGGTTAGATCTAATGGATGCCATTGGGCTCCCTCACCGACTAAAGAAAAGGGGGGTTTTGGGGCCCCCTTCCCTATTTCCCATTCGAAATTTTGAAGGGGGGTGGATAAGGAGCCTTTAAACCCTTGACTCGCGCTGAGGGGAGGAGAAAAGTGTGACATTTTGGACAGGAAGGCGGGGCCCAGACCTATGGGGGGAGTTATGAAGAAAAGGCCATGATATACTAAAAAGGCCTTCTCTGCTCCAACGAGGAACCATAGGGGGATCCAGGGTCGGGCTGATGGATGATGTCCATATTTAAGCATGTTGTCCCGCCTCCCGACCTGGGCGAAGCCCCCTTTTCTGGGTGAATTTTTTGTACCGGAAATGGGTGGGCCTATCCGAAATAAATTTGGCGTAGATTTCAAGTTCCACGTTAAATGGGGATATAGGACGTAGGCCACAAACTTGGGGTTTTCCAGGTTTGGAAAAATGAGTGCCACAGCCCGTCATGTCTGGGGGGAAAAGGGGGTATCTTTTAGGGGGGTTTAAAGGGCACCCAATAGTAAGGGAGCTAATGATCAGGGAAATTTTTTTTAAAAAAATTGGCCCCGTAAAGCCCGTCGGCCCCGGGGCTTTTCCCGCCTGGAAGACCCTTATAACGCCTCTAATTCCAATGGGGAAAAAAGGGTTTTTTAAAAACATTGGGAGACCGAGGCTGGAATTTGGACAGAGCGAGGGAGGGGAAAACCTTAAGTGGAGGGGGAGGGGGGATTTAAATTTTACAATTTAGAGAAAAAAAGCCTGGAAGGCACTGGAAAATTTCCCGGTACAGTCCCAGGTTTTTGGGGGGCAGTTTAAATGGAGGAGATGGGGAATGCGCCATCTGGGACAAACCACCCTGGCCGATCCAACGCTTTGTTGCCATATTTTTTAAATTTACACGACAGATCTGGATAAAGCGGCCCCAAAAAAGCCTCCAGAGAGCCTGACCCCAAACGTGCACCCTGTAGCTCCCTAAGAGTGGGAGGGGAAAGGAAACTTTTATGAGCATTTTTTTAAAAGGGGAAAATTTTTGGGGCAAGCGCTTTTGAGAGGGGTGGCAGTCTGTCCTTTTTAAGTCGGGAAACCATGCCTAATAAAACCCCCCTGAGCACGCATTTAAGGCCTCCCTTTTGAACCGTGGGGGAAGTGGGGTCTTGACTGGTAAATTTAAAAATTGGGAAATTGAACTGACATCCGCTACACACGGGCATCTAAAAGAAGGGATTGAAGGGAGCAGAACCGGGGTTTTCCGACACGGATGTTGCCAAAGGGAGGTGGAAGTTATCCAAGGAGGGAGAGTGTGGACCATGTGTAGCCCAAATTTCGGCTGTACGAGCCATGGGGACAAGTAAAAGAGTAATCCAAAACGGAAGGATTTTGGATCCCCCAGGACCCCAAGAGCTGAAGCTAAAGGAGGGCCCCCTCCGTCCCCTCTTAATAGAGGAGTACGATAGGGTTGATTTCCGGGACGAGTTATCTGGGTTTGGGTTATGTGACCTTTAAGTCCCCGCATAGATCCCGTCCCCTTGATCAATGGAAGAGGCTATCTATCAGTGTTAAAAAATCTCGCCTGGTCAGTTTGGGGCAATTTTATTCAAAATAGTAAAACCCCGGGCCCCCAAAAGAAAGAACCAAGATAAGTTACCGAGTTCTGGGTTTTAAAGCAGTCAATGACCTGATGGGGTAATGAGCGGGGAATGGCAACTCACCCGGACCCATGGAAATCCGCAAGTGCCAGGGAAGTTTGTGTCTGTGCCGAGGTTGGGGGAGACAAAACCCTTTAAAATCTTTCTTGGAAGCTAAATCTACTTGCGGCGGGGGGAAAATGATGGAGAAACTGCGCCCTCTTTGGGGTATTAGGCCTTTGGGTTGAACGAAGGTGCTTAGCTCCCTCTCGAACGCAAAACCAAAGGGCCCTGCCGGCCCAACCGAGTCCCTTCTAACCGCGACCTATAGGGGAAACAATTTGAAGAAGGGAAGGGAAAAAAAGGGGAAAAAAAAAAAAGGGGGGGGGGGGGGGGGAAAAGAAAAAAAAAAAACACCCAAAACCCAAAAACCCACGTGGGGGGAAAGAGATAAACAACAAGTAAAAACAGCGATGCAACCCAAAAAAGGGATTGGGGTCCTGCCTTTATTCAAGAACAAATAATCGGAAAAAAAGAACCTGTGGGTAGAAACCGAGCAGGGGTTCCAGTACTGGGGGAAAATGGTAATGCCAGAAATGAAAAGAGCACCCCGTTTATGAATAAAAAACAGTAATTATAAACCGGCATTCAAAAAGTAAAATGAAAAAGGGGGAAAAAAAAACTATGAAGGGGGAAAACCCTAATGGCAGTGCGCCCGCTAGAAAAGAAACAAAAAGTGTTCCCATTATTTCAAAAAAAAAAACCGCACCCAACCGTCCTATTTTGGGATGACAAATGGGGAAAATTTAGACTAACAATGGATGAAAATCCCCAAGGGGCCCCCCAGCACGGGCAAATCTAACACGTCCCCCCGAACACCCCCCGGGGGGCACTGGGGGGTCCTAAGAGCTGCCCTAGGAGGGGGGTCGGGGGGGGGGGGGGGGTGGCTCTGGTTTTCACGAGGCCCTTGGGGGTTTCTGCTTGCCCGAAGGAGTATTTTTAGGCGAGGTGGCCCGCTTCCAAAAAGGTCTCTTTCCCTTGCGGGGGTCTCGGGACAAAGATAAAAACGTGGGCCAGTGGGAATGCCAATCCTTAAAAGAAGGGCTTTCAGGCAGGAGAAATATCCCTTGGGGAAAAGGATTGTCAAGGGTTTTTTTGTCCAGACGAATATGTAGGGCGAAAGGGTACCCCCAGTGGAAGGGGATATTTTTGGCTCGCAAAGTGTCCAGCAGTGGCTTGAGAGACGCTCTTTGTGCTAGAGACAGCCAGGAGAGGTCTTGGAGAATCCTGATGGGAGAGTCCTGATAAGATAGTGATTTTCGCCTTCTAGCCTCATAGAGAACATCCACCTTTACGGTATAGAAATGCACCCGACATATCACGTCGCGTGGTCTGGGGTCATCAGGATTGGGTGGCCTCACAGCCCTATGGCCTTATTGATTTCCACATGAGCTGTAGCCGGCCGGCCAAGGAGATCATTAAAGATAGCGGAGACTACTGAAAACGAGTCTGAATTGGGAATGGAGTCGGGAAGGCCTCTAATATGCTAATTATTTCGCCTGTTGCGGTTCTCGATATCGTCGAGATGCTGCTGCAGAGCATATATTTGGCTGGTGTGGTTGGCGACTTCCTCAGATACCGCGGCGAGCGTCGAAGAGGTCTGGACCTGCTCAATTTCGCCCACTTTTGTGTGTAGAGAGGATAACTCTGTACGGAAATGCACAATTCATGTTTGTACTCGTCGACCACTTGTTTAACTATGGCGGAGATGTCTTCTCTTGAAGGGAGTGGTTGTAAAAGCTGCTTTAAATCTGCCAGGGTCACTGGTTTGTTTTCGTCGGGAAACGCTGAGCTGGTGGCGGCAGCGGAGGGTGAGCACTCATGATCAGATCGGTGCGATGATGCGCCAAATATCGGGGGGTGTCCCCTAGGCTACTGGTCGGGAACACATGCGGAGGCAGCCTAGATGCCAGGGCCAGTCCTCGTGCAGTGTGGACTGAGGGTGATGATTCCAGTCCCTGTAATGTGGGGGCAAAATGTGGTTCAGCTAGTGTGGACGGCTGATGGATGGGTGAAGCCCCCCACGAGGACCCCGTGGACCATGAGGGTGAGCCCTCCTCAGGCAGATGAGAGCCTGGGGCAGCAGAAGGCAGATTAACTTGTGGCCCCCTGATAGCAGGCAGTTGGTCCTCAGATTCCCGCTGTGTAAAGTGGGCAGCTATGGAGGAGGGACCCTCCAGCAAGGAGGATAACGAGCCGGGCGCTGTGAGATGGGGAGGCCCTGTAGTGGGGTGCACCCGCTGCGGTTTAGGAGCTAGAGATGCCCGTGGTATGGGTAAAGGGGAGCCCTTAGTGCTCTCAGAGGTCCCCATAATGTCCTCCTGTGCTGCCATCCCGGGCTCAGTGAGCTATAGGGGCCCTCCGGCATTTATCTGTAGTGTAGAGAGAGTCTCCTCCGTGCCCTCCGACAGCTCTCCTTGCAGGTGGCAGATGATGGCAGCGGGTGATGATTCAACCCGCGTCCGAGCTTCCCGCCGAACGGGACTGCTGCGCAGCACCTCCAGTTCCTGTGAGCACTGCTGCGGACTGAGGTTGCGGTCCTCCGGGGGAGAGGAAGGTGCAGGGCTGTGCGGAGCTCTCTCCTGAGGCTGCAGGGCTGGAGCCGCGGGAGCTGTATCCCTGGAGTCGGGAGTTCCGTCCTGGGCGCGCGATGGAGTCAGCACGAGGCGGCGGCCATCTTGCTGCTCTTCAGTCCCGGTCACAGAGAGCGTGTTTTGCAGGCGTGCAGGGAAGAAAAAGGCTTCAATCTCCCCCTGCGTGGAGCTGGAGCGTAGGGTAAGTCGAGGCTTCTGCCTCTTGCTGATTTTCCCCATTATGAGCTGGAAATTGGCCGGTTAAAACGCTGAGGAACGAGGAGCTCAGGCAATGTGCGTCCTCACTCAGCCATAGCCTAGCCACGCCCCGGCTTAAACATTTTTTGATCAAAAAATGTGAACTAAGAATCTCAAAGTTTTTTTCTTGAGGAACTGTCAGCACCGTTTGGACAATGTCAGACTGTGCATGGACGACTCCGCCCTCCCCAATTGGTAACACCCAGTTGACAGTTTATTAATGAATTTCTAGAAGGAATTAAGATATGTTCACACGGTGTACAGCGGTGCATACCTGTGCGTACCGCAATACATCTGCCGTTGAAAGTACATGCTGGCCAGTGCATACTTTCAACAGTACTATAGCTTGGCCTCCTATCACTTTAGCTTTCCCTGGCGCAAACTGTGTGCCGGTATAAAGAAGTGACATGTCGCTTCTTTCGGGTGATTATTCGCCAGGGAATACGGAAGTAATAGGAGGCCAGGCCGTAGCCCTGTTGAAAGTACGCACTGGCCAACGCATACTTTCAACAGCAGATGTATTCTGCCATTTCTCTGTTGTTCCTCCTGAAACGTACAAACAAACTGACAACTAGTGGGTTACCACTCCACTAGTGGCATGTCACTTCTTTTTACGGGCGCACAGTATGTATGATGTTTATCATTGCACTAAATGAGTGCTATGATTTTAGCGTATTTGCTGGGCGTACTTTGGGTGCATCGCAGCGCGACAGGAGAACCACACAACACATAGATCTAAGAAAAGATGCTCCAGGATTGTTATTTCATGGGGAACACTAGCATTAAGGAGATGCCACAAGTTCTCATTATGTAAAGTGTACTAGAAGAGACCCACTACTTCAGTAATGTTCTTAGGCTTGTCAGTTGTGTTACGTGTTTGACTGTTGCACATATTACACTTTAAAGGGGTCTTTCATTGTTTTGAAAAAGTTACTGCTGGTTGGAGAGGGGTTAAAAAAACAAAAACTTTACTCGCCTTTAAAACCCGCTCTGTTCCAGCGCTGCCGCTGCTCCCTGCCCTTTATGGCATCTGCCTCAGCAGTCTCTTCCTGTATGAATTATACAAACACCATCCCTATAGCAGTATATTCCCCAGTAGTCCAGGATATAACTGACTCTATCTGATCACTATATGACTCCTAAAGTTTGCTGGATATAACAAATATCGTAGTAACAGGGTGGTGAATGGAGTTAGCCACACAAAAGGGTATTGGTGTAAGAAGAGTTAAAAGCGAAAGTAACACAACTCCCACCCCCCAGCATGTTAGTGGCTTCATCAAGGGTAATGGGGTTATACCCATCAGGTTGGTAGGTTACAAGCCACCTCTCTCTGCTCTAGCAGTATCACTCATTGCTGTGTCTTATCAGCAGTACAGGAGATTGTTTGTTTATCTTTCTTACTGACAAATTTTAACCCTTTAGAGATGTGTGCCCTGTTGTTTAAAACCCCTCCATCATCAGTATCTCTCTAACAGGTTCATCTTGGAATAGCAGAGCTGATATGTCAGTCACTGACCGCCCACAGCCTGTCCAGAAAGCTGGCTGTGAAGAGCAGGCTCTGTGAAACAGCCAGATAGGAAAACATTGTTAATGTTTGTGTTCAACATCACAACAGTACATGAAACAACATTACAAGACATGAAATAATGGGGTGTAAAGCAGTGTATCCTACAAAGCAATAGCTCAAGAAAGCAGCTAAGCTGTGTAGCAAAAATTATTGTACTGAAACGTTTCCAAACCTACCAAGAAGGCACATGATGTGACATATGCTACACATTGCCTTTTCCTATGGGAATAGCATTTATTTATCGTAAGCAGGACAAGTTAGGCTCTGTCTACACGGCTTAAATTAAAATGCCATTGGAAATCCGATGTTATTTTATTATCGCTGTTGTTGGTTTGCACAAAAAAAACCGCTGTTGGATTTCGGCCGGCCCAGTACATAGTGTACTGCAATCCGACAGAAGATAGAACATGTTCTGTATTGCAGCGGAGGCTGATTGTTTAGAAATCCGACAGTAGAAAATCCATGCTGTGTAGACTACAGTACAGTTCAGATTTTCTGTTTCGGCCCACGGGGCACTGGGTATGGTTGGATTTTTGACGCATTCTAAATATTGAAATCTGACCACAAGCTAGTGCTGTGTAGACATCGCCTTAGGGCCCACTTACACGGTATGGCTTGCTTATTTTTACGCAGATTTGGATTTAGAAAATCAGGAAACACATTGTATGACCATCAACATGGACCACAATAAAAAATCTGAGCAGTAGTTTACACAGCTCAGATTTTTTTAGATCAAATTTCGCCCCGAAATACAGCCCACAAAGACACCATGTGAACATACCCTTAGGGCGCATCCCCACGGCATAGGACAAATACTGGCTGGTTTGCCGGCCGGTATGGTCTTGATTTGCGGCTGCGGGGGGGGAGGGGGAGGAGGGCGGCTTTTCTCCGCGATGAGTGGAGAACAGCCCTCCCCCTCCCATTGACAAGCACAGAGTCCGTTCGAAAACCGGACAGAAGAATGTGCTTGCTCAATGTTTTGCTGCCGGCGGCAAAACCGCCCGACGGAAAACCCGTGCCGTGGGGACATGCCCTTAGGAGAGTTGTACCCTGACTCTAGAAACACTGTGACGTTGTAGTGATGAGCTGCTTACTTTTGCCTTACCCGGAGCAAAAAAAATATAGACATTTCCCTTGAGGTATTAGAGGAGGGGCTGGGATGAAAGTTTTGTACTATTATCTGTCCTTTCTGACTTGGGGCCACAGTGCAGTGCCAACAAGTCTGGATTGGATTGCAATACATTTTGTAGGTGTGTAGTGACTGTGGGGGGGCACTCATATATTGAGAGGGTGCCTTTAAATACTGAAGCCTGTCTTTTTTTAGCATCACACTGCAGCAGCGGTCAGATAATACATTCTTATTTAAAGTTGTTATGTCAAGAAAGCAACTGTAATAGGAGATAAATGTCGTGTGTATTTGAGAGCTGTTTTTGGTCATCTTTTTTATATGCATATAGTTCAGCAATTATTTGTGTTAAAGTGCCCCCTACTGGATACTTCATCAGAATACCATGCTTACATGGACTGATATTGCTGCAGTTAACACAGTTATAAAAAAAAACAACTGTTCAAAACTGAAGGAATATTCAAGGTAGATGGAGAAGAGCGAGATATTGCCCATTGTGACACTAAAGGCATGTTCACACGGCTTAATCCTGGACGTAATTCGGTCCGTAATTACGCGCCGCAGTGCGCCTATTACGGGCTGAAAACGTCCCAGTCATTACGGTAATCCACAGTTCTCATAGAGAACTATGGATTACGTCTCCTCTCACTGCTCGGCGAATCCGCCGGGCGGGGAGATAATTGACATGTCACTTTCTAGCGGCGCATATGCGCCGCTAGTAATGATTGTCTATGAGCCGGCGAGGTGCCGGCCCCCCCGGCCACACGGCGTAATTGCGGGGCGTAATTACGTCCCACAGTTAAGCCGTGTGAACATAGCCTTAGAGGTGGACATGGAGCTATAATCCATGCAGATTGGTAGATTGTCTTGGCTTTGTTGATTGCTCAGACCCTATAGCACAGTGATGGCTGCTATTAGTTGTTGTACCCTTTAGCAGTTCAGCATCCGTAAGACCAAAATACCTGTGAGACAGCGGACTAATATGTTAAAGGGAATGTGTCGCCAATTTCTTGGTTCCGTCATTAAAACCGCTTAATGATAAATATTCTTTTCTGTTATTCATTATTTTCTTTTTTTATTGTCATTTTTTTCTTTTTATTATATTTTCTGCACATGGTTATGGGAGCAGCCATTTTACCTTAACAGCATTTAGAGAGATGCTTTACAGCATGCATATGGACCTTAGGTGCCTGTGAATAGGAGAAAACTCATTGACTTCTCTAGGAGAGTGTTGAAGACCTGTATAGAGATCACCGTTCAGTGAGGGGGAGTAGGTGAAATGTGACTATCACTTAGGGTTTGTTCACACAACGGATTTGGACGCTGATTCTGGGGCGGAATTCAGCGCTGAATATGCCTCTGAATCGGCGTCAAATCCGACTTTCATTATTCCCTATGAAAAATCGGCGGCGGCGGCGTTCACGCGACGCTGAATTCTTGTCAAAGACATGACGTCAATTCTTTGAGGTGGTTTCTACGTCTCCCATTATGGAAGATAGGAGATAAAAAATCTGCCTCTGAAAATCGGCATCATATCCTTGTCTGACATTTCCAGCGAGAATGCGACGCTGATTCGGCACTGACCTTTCCAGCGCCAGAATCCATGTGAACGTACCCTTATTGTAAATGTTGGATCCTGTGATATCTATATGTAGGTGTGATCATCAAAGGTAGGACTGCAATGAGGGATAATGAGGAGACCACTGAGGAGTGATCTCTACAGAACAGGAAGTTTTATCAGGTTGTGTCCATAGCAAAAACTGCAGAATTTCAGGATATTTTTATTAATAGCTAATCATATAGAAAATTGCAAAGTAAAATCAAATGTAATTTAAAAAAAAGGTTTAACATAAAACTTGGTTTATTTCTGATGACCTACACGGTTTCATACAAGAGGGAAACACGTGGATTTATGATATTATGATTTTTATTATCTCTGCGTTTTCTTTTAGTTTAGGATATTTTTTATTTTTGTATAATAGGTAAAGCTGAAATAAAATAGTTTTTCCTGTCTTTTTCACTTTTAGGCAGTTTCATCTTTACTCTGAGACTCTTATTCAGGACATACTGGTTCCTAGTCTGAAGTGGCATGCTGGGAGGACGGCAGGAGCCATCCGGACCATCGCTGTGTCCTGCCTCTGGGTTCTCATTCAGAGTGAGGTTCTTTCACATGAAGAGGTAAGCATGCCTTGGAAGCTCAGCGGTGAAGAGTATATATACCAGGATGTATTGTTCAGTACAGGTAAAGCTGTACATTTAGCGGCTCATAATGGACAGTTTAAAGGGGTTGTCTCACTACATTGATTCATCTTACCTCAGTCCTGTTTTCTTGGTTTCATTTTGAATTCAGGGATGTGTTTACTGGCTTCTACTAGGCTGCAGTAGAAGCCAGGTCTGTAGCTATAGCAACCAGTGCTGGCAGCCTATCAGGAGAGATCAAACAGGTCTGTAGCTATAGCGACCTGAGGAGCTGATGCAGCCCAAACAAGAGGGGATATCTCAGAATAGGTAGGACACTGTTAGTGGACACATATTGCAAAGTGACTTGTCTTTGCAAGATCTTTAACATAAAAAGAAATCCTTGTAGTGAGACAACCCCTTTATGTTTTCTGAATTCCTGAGATGCAACCTTAGTCTACATTCCCTCTTCAAGTTTTTTCAGATCACTACTATATTTCCACAATATTAAAGGGGTGTTCACACTATAGACTTTAATGGCATATCACCAGGATATGCCATCACAGTCTGATAGGTGCGGGCCCAAGAGGTGGGATCCACACCTATCTCCAGAACAAGCCCCAAAAATGTTGGTTCAGAATGGAGAGCTAATCAAGCTTATGCATGACTCTCTATTCTGTTCTATGAACACGCCACTCTCCTGTACAATTAAAAACAATAAAAAAAATTACAAAAAAAAAATTAAAACTGTCTTCTTTTGCCATTTAACAAATTTAAAAAAAAAAGTAAAAGTTAGACAAAATTGTAAAAGTCATCTGTAAAAGTTGATCTATTAAAATATAACATCATTTAACTCATACGGTGAACACCGTGGAAGAAGAAGAAAAAAATCCCAACAACAACATTGTAGTTTTTTGGATCATGCATCCTCAAAATATTGGGATAAAAAGTGAAGTAAAAGTTACATGTATCCTTAAATGGTACCAATAAATACTACACTCTAGACTGCAAAAAAAACAGCCCTTTCTCCAGTCCATGGAGTAAAAACAAAAAAGTTACTGGTTGCCAAAACTGGGGCTGCAACGTAAATTTAAAAAATAGAAATTGTTTTTCATTTTTTTTTTAAATGTACTCAAACCTAACAAAAACCTGTTCGGTATCGCTAAGATCATACCGACCTGCAAAATACAGGTAGCATCTCAGTTATACCGAACAGTGAAAGCCATAAGAAAATCCAGGAATTATTGCTATGGTCAATGAAACCCCTAAAAAGTATATTCTGTCCTGCAAAAAACAAGCTCCCATAGGTCTGTGTAGCCAGAAAATTAAAAGGTGGAGGAATAAACTAAATTGATGAATGAAGAAAGAAAATTGCTGCAGAATTAAGGGATGAAATGGACACTACCATAAAAAAGTTTACATATTGGCAAGCAATATGCAGCTATTATATGAATATTTTTTTATTGGGTGGTTGTTTATTTTAATATCATTTTTTAAAGTTCCCCTATGTACACGACTTCCTGGCTTGTGCCTCTGACTTCCCCCTCTGTGAGCCTTGATAGCACGGTATTGAGAGGATTGCTTGATGAGTCTTCTTTGAACCAACTATAGCCTTAGCAGTGTTAAGGCATGTTCACACGGCTTAAAATGGGCCGTATTTCGGTCCGTAATTACGCGCCGGAGTGCGCCAATTACGGGCCGAAAACGGCCCATTCATTACGGTAATCCCCAGTTCTCATAGAGAACTATGGATTACGTCTCCTCTCCCTGCTCGGCGAAGCTGCCGGGCGGGGAGATAATTGACATGTGAATTACTAGCGGCGTATACGCGCCGCTGGCAATTCAAGTCTATGGGCCGGCGAAGTGCCGGCCCCCTGCTCAGTCCCCCGCTCCCGCCCCCGGTCACACGGCGTAATTGCGGGGCGTAATTACGCCCCGCAAATACACCGTGTGAACATAGCCTTAGTGTTATCAGCAGGCTCTGATGAGTATGAATAAGGGTGGAAACACCCCAGTGCACAAAAAGATTAACCCATTATCCTTTCATGTATTACTTGTCATTTCCCTGTGGTCTAGTCTAACCTTATCTATTCCTGTGGAGAGAACAATAGAGCAATCATTGTCATTACCTACTATTCGCAATGAGATTACATAGAGATAAGCAGCACCAACAGTAAAGTGAGACTAGTCTTCCCTGCCAGTCAGGAGTTTTAGCTCTTTCCTAATCACAACTACAATATTTTATATGTAATTTTTAATTGCATAGGACTGCTGAAATATGTTTATAAAAAAAAAAAAAAAACTTCCAAAAATTTTTAAAATAAATTTGTTTTCCAGTAATATTGGTTTTATTAAAAATACTCCTTTCTGATGGAAGTGTCCTTTTAAAGAGGATCTGTTCGCTCTCCTGACCTTCCAGTTTTAGTCGATACATTTATTACCAATGAAATAGTGATCGTGGAGCATCTTTTCTTCTTAGAACCCTGCAGTGTGCCCTTGTAAAGTACATATCTATCCTTTTTATCTGTACTCTTGCGATTGCTATCTCCTCCAAATTAAAATATAAGTTTGCTGTAAATAGCTGGAGCTCCAGGAATTACACCCCACACAGATTTGTCTGGAAAGTAGTTCTGATTTAATATAAGGAAGTACAGAGTTTTATACCATTTGATACTTGTTACAATGTCGTAAGCATGTGTTGTTTGATCATTGGTTAATTAAGACACGACCAAAGTATCGCTAAAATAAAGGGGAGAAGCTCTTAGCTCAGTTCTGCGCTCCTTTGTTTTTGTTCATTTCTCCTTGGAAAGCCAAGCACTCAATGTACGGATTCATAGAGATTCTCAAAGACCTTCTGTAGAAGAGTGAAGAAATCAGGCGATACCTTTTTCAGGCTAACTGAGTATATTTGATGGTGAGCTTTCGAGAGAACTAGCTCCCTTCTTCAGACATGATGTTATACAAGAAATTGAAAATTCACAGACTTTTTATACACAAAAGACATGGACCTTCAAAGAAACTTTGAATTCTTAACAATAACAAAATGCAATATAAGCAGAAAGTATTCACAACAGGTCAAGCAATCAACTATCTGGAAACTTGTGAGGCGTGACAGAGGGGGTCAGTATTTCTGCCTCTTATCTAGCAGCCATCAGGCCGTGAATCATCTATGGCTAACACGGTACAACATTATACTACTAGCAAAGACCTTCTGTAAATCCATCCACCTCTCGCTCGACTCATCGAGGAAAGTTGAGCAAAGCCGATTAGAAACAGAGGCAGAGTGCTAAAATAGGGCGTGGAGACACTCGGCTAAGCAGTGAGTGGGGGTCTCCGTGCATGTAACCCACTGATCAAAGCTTCTGATTTGTCACTAAGGGGGAATTCTCTTTTATTAATCTGTAGTGGTTGCGTGACTTTGTAATACTATATAACCAAAGCTCGCTGCCGACTTCATAGTGATGTTAAAGTAAAGCACAAAGCCCATTTGTTTTCCTGACCTCTGCAGTTATTCTCACCCCCTCCCTCCCATCATTTGCAGATTCTGCAGGTACAGGATGTTCTGATGCCCCAGGTTCTCACTACTCTGGAAGAAGATTCAAAGACAAGCCGGCTTGTGTCATGTCGTATTATCAAGGCTCTCCTGGGAATCTGTGGACAGTACTTGGATCCAGATAAATTGAACATGATTTACCCTGGTACATTGTTATCTGTTCCATGTGTTGTATAAAGGAGGCAGTTGTTCATTCTCACATAGAGTTTAGGTATAAAATACTTTACGGGCATATTGGGTTAAAGGGGCTTCTTACCCCATTTATTAGAAATTAAAAAACTAGGTAAAGGTTACCAATTACAAATTTTTCTTCATTTAGAAAAGAGGTTTTATCCCTGCTTGTGTACAAAACTTCCCCAGCTTACCGACCACCTCTTGTGCTTAGCAGGGGCTGGGGTGGTGGACTTTTCTCCCTTTGTTCTTTTTGCAGACAGGGGCTTGTTTGTTTTATGGGCAAACTTTAAACCCCTTTGGCGTTTTGAATCTTCGTCCGCTTTTAAATCCTCCATATTCAAAAGTCCCTCTAAAAGGCTTGGGTAGGTATGCAGAGCTAAAACGTCCACTGCTGTAGAACCCCCCACAGCTTTAAAAAGGAAGCGGGAGCCTGAAGCTGGGTGTGAAAAAGCAGGATCACTGTGAGACAGATGGTGAACAGTCCTTTACCACTTTATAAGCACTAATTGGCCTAGATACACTTAAGGGCCGTCGCACATGGCTTATTATGGGCACGGAGTGCAGCCGTTTTGTGCGAGTGGGGGGGGGGGGGGGGCGGCTAGGGGGGGCGGGGGGGCGGGGAAAAGGAGGTGGTGGGGGGGTGGGGGGTGGTGCGGGTTTTGGGGGGGGGGGGGGGGGTAAGGGTTTGGGGAGAGGTTGTTGGGGGTGGGGGGAGGGTGACTGAGTTTGGCTAATTGGGGGGGCAGATGTGGGTGGTTGGGTGTGTGGGGGGGGTTGGCTATTGAGAGGTTTTGGTGGGGGGGTTGGGGCCGGCGCGGGGTTGGTCGGGGGGGGGGGTGGAGGCTGGGTGGGGTGGTGGGACGTGAGGGGCAGGGCTGTGTGGTGTTGGGGTTTTGGAGGGAAGGCGTACAGCACTGCAATACGGCTGAATCGTCACACAGCCATGTACAGTAATCCACAGTTCTCATACGAGGAACTATGGATTCCGTCTCTCCTCCCGCTCGTGCGAAAATCCACGGGGCGGGGAGAAAATTGACTATGTTCATTATCCCGGGGAATTACGCGCTGTGGATAATGAAAGTCTTGGGGACGGCGGCAGCGACCCCGCCCCCTTATTCAAAGCCGTATTGTCAGGCGGAATCGTCTTGCAATTTCGGCTTGACTAAGGCCGTGTGAGACACAGGCCCTTAGGGTGTGATTCACACAGTACAGATTCTCACTTTCGATGTGCTGCAGATTTTGAGAACAGTTGCAGCGCAGATTGCCCCATTCAGTGGGATTAATCAACATCCCTGGTCTGACTCACATGAAATAGTGTCAGTGACATTTCACTTATTTATTCATTTCTGCATTCAAGTATTTAATATCTACTTACAGAAAACCTGCACCACTGTGAATGCAGCTCACAAGATTCCCATGCTAAAAATAAAATTGGAGAGGTTTACAGGCGAATCCAAATGGTTTTGGCACATTTTACACATGGGACCCTGTGTCCGAAAATCCAAGTAAAATATTGTTGTGTGAACATACAAAAGAAAGTCCATCTATGTAGATCCCCTAAATGATGACCAAAATCCAGACTGCCATCCACTCCCTCCCCCATGACCGTGTTAAGGCTTTTACTCATACTTCTCAGAGGTGTCCTGTAGTATTTGGTACGAAGATGTTAAGTGACAGGTCTGTACAGCTGGTGAGATAAGCCTCGGATTGGACCTGCTTTTCCATCACTGTCCCGTATGAGCATTTGTTGCATGAGATTGAAGATATAAAGGATCCAGTCAATGTTTGCAGTGTGGCAGGGGTATTAGCCTGATGAGAGGCCCACTGCTATTACAAAATGATACATCTACTAGGAAAGAGGGGATTTGGTCTGTACAATGTATTAGGTTGATTATTACACGTCACGGTTAACATCACATTGATGCAGAACCACGTTTACCCAGCAGAAACATGCCCGGAGCCTCACACTGCCTTGTTGGACGTTACCTTCTTTCCCATATTTTAAGCCAGGTGTCGTGTTTTTCCAGGTCAATGATACATCGCACCTGGCCGAATACAGGATGTAAAAAGAAAAAGTGATGACTGCAAGCCCGGACCACCTTTTCTATTGCTCTGTATTCTACTGCATGTGCCATTGTAATCACTGTGGTTGTGGACAGGATCCACTATGGGCACCCTGACAAGTCTATGGCTACAGTAGTCCATACACAGCAAGCGGATTATGCTCATGCTGTGTATGACCTCTTTCTGTGCAGCTCAGCAGGAACTTTATTCAGAAAGATTATAGTTTTTACTAGTGACCGGTGACATTCACTTCCAAACGGCATGTATTTAGAGGCTGCATCAAACCGCCAATTAGAAGCGCAGTGAGGTTTGAAGTCTACCTTATATGAGGTGGTCTGTTCACTAATATATCGTGTGTGTTATAAAAGCGCCTAAGATAGACTAGTCCTTTTGCAATTTAAATTTTTGTGGGGACATGCAAGAACGGCTGTGGCCAGTTAGTGAGCATGCAAAAAGTTGTAGGACCAGTTCTATAGATGTATAAAACGAACAGTTCAAACTTCAAACTTTGGCGCAATAAGCTTATGAACAACACTTTTTTTTTTTAATGCGCCGAAAGATTAGGGGCGTTCTGGGTGGCGTGGACCACAGTCATAGGATTAGGACACCTTTTTTGATTCTTTGTCACCGCAAATCACTAGTGTGCAGAAACAGTTGTAGAACAGCCAGTAACCAGGTTAAAGTGGTGCCTGAGCACAGACTTGTGGTTATTGGCTCTACAATGCCCTGTAGAGTATGAACTCTGCAGAAGAACTAGCCAGACCAGGGAGAGAAAAGGTGGTGCTGAAGCTGACCTTGTGGTATTGGCTCTAACACTTGCCCTGTATGTATAACCTGCAGAAGAACAGACAGGACCAGGGTAAAGGTGGTGCCTCTGAGCCAGACTTGTGGTATTGGCCTCTACAGCTGCCATGTATGTTAGACCTGCAGAAGACAGCCAGACCAGGGGAATAGTGGTGCCCTGAGCCAGACCTGTGTATTGGCTCACACTGTCCTGTATGGTTATGACCTGCAGTAAGAAACAGCAAGACAAGGGTGTAAAGGTGGTGACAGAGAGCCAGACTTGTGTGGGTATTGAACTCTTACATCCGGACCTGTATTGCTTGACTGCAGAATGAACTAGCTACATACATGTTCTGGGCATCCTGCTCATGTACCTCAGAGTTGTCCGCGCACAATGTTCATAATGTCGCACCAATAAGTATAATGTCTTTGCAATTTGTTTTTGCATCATCTTACCGCTTTAAATCTATGTTGTTCAACTAGAACTTGTTAAAGCGTCGTGTGATGCTTGTCAGATGAAGCGACTTCACGGCTGCTCAAAACATTAAGTCTGTGGTTTAGTTCATTGATGACGGTATTGAGAGGAATAACGTTACCGGGGTCATCTCGAATTTCCTATACAGCTGTCTCCTTTTTTAGTTATACATCTCGAGTGATGCCTCGATTACACTCTTCAAGACTACAGTTAATGGGTGAGTCTATCGTGTACTCGTCTGTCATCTTTTATGGTGAATAGAAGTCTAGAATGAAACAAAGGAACAGCGGTGGGCTTCTGCAAGCGTGCAGGAAATCCATACATGTGAACTTGGTCGCCTACAGGGGCTGTCATGGTGTTAGGCGCCAGTTCACACTGCTTAAAATGGCGGTATTTCGGTCCGTAATGTACGCGCCGACGTGCGCAATTACAGGGGCCGAAAATCGGCCTCTTCATTACGCGTAATAGCACAGTCGCTCTCATAGAGATACTGATGGATTTACGTCTCCTCTCCCCGCCCGGCGAATCCGCCGGGCAGGGAGATAATTGACGTCGCCCGCCCCCCCCCCTCCCTTGTAGTGTGTCTCCTAGCTGTGCGTATGCGCCCGCTGGCAACTTCGCTAGTCAATGGGCCGGAGAAGGGCCGGCGAAGGCCGGCCCCACTGCTCACTCCCCCGCTCCCGCCCCTGTCCACACGGCGTAAATTGCGGGGCGGGTAATGCAGCTAGTTCCCGCAATTAAGCCGTTAGTTAGAATCATAGCCCATAACTGCTGTGGTAGCACAGGGGCCCAGAGAAACTTACGATACATGTTCAAGCACTGGAAGTTTCATATCGGCTATCTCTTCATTTCGTGATCAGTAAATTTGCAAGAAGAACAGGACCAAGAAAATGTAATACAGCCTGTAGGCTTCAGGATCGCCCCCAATTGTATACTGAAACTACACGAATAACACACTGACCTTTTTTATCCTTCTGTTAGTCATTATCTTCGCTGATCACATTCATAGATTTGAACATGAAAAGAATGTTTTAAGCTTTGTTCTCTATTTGAAATATTCATATCCAAAATATTGCAAACTTTTCAATAAATAGTATACGATGGACCGTGCACATAACCGGTGAAATAATTTCATTCAGTGCGTTTTGACTTTGAGATATACGTTACTCTCTATAGTCCAGGGTTACTGCTATGCGGAGATTCATGTGCAGACATTTCATAATGGATCCTTTTTCCACACCTGCAACGTTGTGGTGAATACGGCCCGCCTGTAGTTAAGTATATATGTGGATAACGGAGGGAATACGAAGGGAAGCGGGGACCTGGAATAGCTGCTGTCCGAAGTGGTGACTCTAAGGATGTAGGCTCACTGGTGTTGTTGACAGCGCATCTACCCTGTGCACGACTGTTATACACCGGCTGTTTGAAAGTACACACTGGCCAGCACGTATTCCCACAGCGCTCCCAATTGTCTCTCACTCTCCTTGGCACGTAAGCACCGGGAAAGAAGCGACATGTCATTTGTCGTCCGAGAGCTCCAGTTGCGACGGAGGAATATGTCTGAAAAGCGTAGACTCGGATCAAGCAGCATAAAACTATGCCCGTAGATGTACGCCCCAGACAAACAAACTGTGTGAACATACCTAAGATAATAGAGAGAGTACGGACCGTTTATTTACTGCCACAGCAGAGACAGTGGATATTTTATTTTCTTATGATAACCACCAATCTAAGTGTTGAGCTCCACGAGATCTCTCTGAGTCTGATGTTGTGACTTAGGCGGCACATGATTACTGCAGCCCAATTGGTAAGCGCTCACGTATTGTCCAAGTATGTGGGGGTTTTTTGTTCTTTTTTTGTTTTGTTCTTTTTTGTGGGTTTTTTTGTTTTTTGTTTTTTTTTTGCTCTTTTGCAGGATAAGCACTTGTAATGGGAAAAGAGCCTTTTCTTCTTTTTATTATTTATAATTTATTATTTTTTTATTCTGTCCCACTAAGCGATCAATTGATGGCAGTTTTAGAATACATTGCTATGATGGACTATAGCTGCATGTATTATGCCTACTGTCAGTCAGCAGCTGGCAGGCCTTTGTCACAGACAGGCCATAGGCACCCTGCAATCGAACAGCAGGGTGCCGACGTAGGATAGAGGGAGCATCCTCCTTCTGCCAAATCATCTGCGGTCGCTATTGTCAATTGAATCTAAGAAGGTAAACGGCTGGGACTGGCGTGCTTCTCCTTCAGCCTCTCTGCTCTCCTGAGGATGTCTCCGGAAATACTGTGCCCCATGGGCAGCAGATGACGGCGTATCTGAGACTCCTGCTATAAATCGTACATCAATTTTCTTTTTTTTTTTACTATGTCTTGGGGCAGCAGACCCCAACTTTTTATATATTGCATACACTCAGTAACCTGCCAGTTTCTGTCCAGCACAGGCAGTCCCTGGATTACGAACAGGATAGCGACTGTAGGTTTGTTCTTAAGTTGCATTTGTATGTAAGTCAGAACAGGTATATTTATTAAATGTAACTCCAGCACAGAAGGTGTTTTTTTTTAGTTTTGGACAGTGCATAGAAGGGTTTTTACATTTGTTTTGCTGTCTGTGCCCCTGTTAAGAAGATTTTTCCCTCGTGTGCTGCTGTGGCATGCTAGCACTTGTCGTTCCACAGCTACTATCTGATGTGGAACATGGAACCACAAGTGCCAGCATGCATGTAACTAGGGGACAGATGTAAGTCAGAACGGTGCAAGTCCAGGACTGCCTGTATTGTGATTCTATAACTTTTCTAGAGGTGTTTTGCCTCTTCCTCCTACTTTGCAGTTGGCTCGATTGCAGGTTCTGTAGATCATTGACTTTCTGATTGTCGCATCATCCGTTGATGCCTGAAAGACACCAGTGACTTTTTTGACGGATGACAGGTTCATGTTAATCTGTTGTACAAATTGCCGCTTGTCTGTGCTGCCGGGGAATGATGAACGGGCCTTTTCTGACTACATAAATCATGGTGCCATAATGTGATGGGGTGCTTATAGGGGAAAAATAGACCTATTATCTGGGCACCCCGTCGGACACACTCAATTGATCATGGCAGCTATGACATGGCACATAGCAGTATAATTCTGGCACAGAGCGTAGTTATACTTCTCTGTGAACCAACGTGGAGGAATATAGTAATAGTTGGGTTACACAATGCCTGTATCTTGGCAAGAAGCTTTGTTACAGCCTCTTAAAAGGACTATGTGAGGTGGTCCATTCAGTAGATGAGCCCACTATTGTCCTGCCTGCACCAACTTGGACTTAAGCATTGCTTCTTCCATAGATATGGACATGGTGGGGCTGGGGCTCTGTGCAGTCATTGGCAGTGAATTGTGATTGGACTCGCTGGCTTTGGAAAGTAATCAATAAAGATAATGAATGATCTAGGATTTGTCTTTTTATGATCTCCCTCTGGAACAGATTGCTTGCAGTAACGGGTAAGTGTCTCTAGGTGGCAGCAAATTCCCAAAATTAGAATGAGTAGGAAACAAGTCTGCATGATGTATATTGGCACAATAGAAGTATCCGCTACCAGAGAGAGACAGAGAGAACACTTTCAGGCTGGATTGCAGAAAGGTGTATAATTAGGGTGTATTCCATTCTGCCTAAAGCAGGGGGTAATAGAAGTAGTAATATGGCAGCCACAGAGGCCTTAATTTGGTTTCAGGCTGCTATGACAACCCATCAGCAACCCACAATCTCGTTACAGAGGGCAAGGAAATGGTGCACAGCACCGTTACTCAGCTTTATGGATGCCAGAATGTGATCACCACGTGGCTCGGAGCGGTCTCCAATCCCGGCTCCTTGTGGCACGTCCTGGAGGTAGCAATCGGCTGTTACCGGCCACATATGGAATGGGCTTGGTGTGTGAGCAAACTCAACACTTACTTACTAGCATTATAGGTGCATCAAATGTCGTCGTTATGGGGTAAAGGGGATTTTTCATTTTTAAAAAGCGCTCGTCTGTTGGTCAGGGAAAATAGGAAAAAAAACAACTTGCTTCTTAAACTTGCTGAGTTCCAGTGCTGCCTCCAGTCTCGGTGCGCCCACTGATAGTGTCACGATTAGTGACCACGTAACATTGTACCAACTCTCGGGCTTCGCTCTCTGGATCATAGGGAGCAGCGGTGGCTCTGGAGCAGAGTTGATTTAAAAGGTGACTGTGTTTAGGGTGTTTGTTTTTCTCTTTTTTTTTTTTTTTTTCTTCTTTTTTTACTGTTCTACATCCTCCCCAACTTACTCCACATTATTTGCACAAATTAGGCTTTCACAAAAATGTTTGACTTTTACACACCAGAAAACTGCGGTGCATACAGCTTTATAAATTTTGAAGCTAGGGCCATGTCATCTTATAGGCATTTGCATATGTGGCTACGAAAGAAAAATCACAGACCCTTATGTCATTTTTAACCCTTAGGCTATGTCTACACTGCATCAGAGAAAAAACGGCCCTTAAAGCGGCCGTTCTTTCTCTGATGCAGGACCGCGGCTTTTGTCACGCTTTGTGCAAAAGCCGCGGCCGCTTCTCGTTTTCCCGACGTCCCCCATACAATAGAATTGTATGGGAAGACGTCAAGAAGACGAGAAGCACCGGCGTATTATACAACATGTTATATAATACGCCGCTGCCGAAAGACGGGCAGAGAAAAGACGAGCTGTGTAGACTGCAGCTCGTCTTTTCTATTGCCATCTATGGCACCGCACTGACGATCGTAATCATGTGCAGTGTGGACATAGCCTTATAGAGAATAATAAAAAGTGTTCAATAAAACCTGCCCAAAAGCTGAGCGCACAAATGTGGAATGGGGGTGCAATGGTTCTTGATCCATTGTTTCCTATAAAGTATCTTTTAGATGGAAGATACTAGATTTTTTCACTCTGTTGTTTTAGCCTTCCTTGTTGTTTTTCATTTTTTTTATTGATTTTTTTTTTTTGTTATACCTACAAAATAAAATGTCTAAATGTAAGCATACATGAATTTCATTAATAAAGTCAATCCTTATTTCGGCGGCTGAGTGGGTTGCGACCCACTCTTGTGACTGGTGAGATGAATGTCCTCATTAGGTGAATAGGACTAGTTAGGATGATCCATAATACTGTCTTGTGTTTTATGTCCCATTGAAAACAAAGGGGCAGATTTATCAATTCTGTCTAGTGTCTAATACTTAGGCAGAGTAAACTTTGATTAGACAGTGTTGGGGTATGTTCACACGGCTTAATTGCGGGGCGTTCAGTACACCCCGCAATTAAGCCGGGTGTTCGGGAGTCGGGCTGATGCGCGTGTACTCCCGAGACACGGGGGGCCGGCAGCCCGCCGGTCCCATAGACATGAATTACTCACGGCACGAAAGCGGCGCGAATAAATAACATGTCAATTATCTCCTCGCGCGTACAATACGATTGTATTGTACGCCCGGGGAGAGGAGGCGTAATCCATAGTTCTCTATGAGAACTGTGGATTACCATAATGACTGGGGCGCATTTCGCTCGTATTAGAGTGCAGTACGCTCTCAATACGTGGCGAAATGCACCCCAAAATAAGCCGTGTGAACTTACCCTTACAATGCGCCACATGAATCATAATGTTAATAAAACTGGCACATGTTTGAGCTGTCTAGCTTATTTTACCCTTTCTATTATATGTCTAACTTTGTCATTTATTGCACCAAAATTTTGCCGCACACTAAGACACAGCCCTTTTACCAAGACCATGCCCCTTTTGTAGGACTAGGTGCAGAATTGTATAGAAACCAAAAATTTTGTTTAAATCAATTACTTCATTTTTTTTTTTGTGCAGAGTGCACCACAATTCTGGTGCAATCTGCACCAAAGATTTGATTTCTACATTGGTGAGTGCTGGATATAGGTTCTAATAGATGGCCTGACTGAAGTTGGTTCAGAATGGTTAGAGAATCCTTATGAAAAGGTCCCATTGTAGCTCCAGATTATAATTTGGTTGCTGCTCCCTGCAATTGTTTGAAAAGCAATCTATCAATTTGTATAAGGCTGCTTTCACACAGCGCAGTTTTGGTGCAGTTTTAACTGCGATCCAATTAAACTGCCTTTATTACCAGAAAGCTTCTTTCAGTTGTCTAAATTGTTCGAAAAGGTGTTACAAGTATTAATCAATTACTGTCTTGTGGATACAAACACACTAATTGATTACTCACTTTCCAAACAGTTTAGATAAGTGAAAGAAGCTGCTGGTAATAAAGGCAGTTTAATTGGAGCGCAGTTAAAACTGCACTAAAACTGCGCTGTGTGAAAGCACCCTAAATGTTCACACACTAATTCTTTTTTTTTTCCAAACTGTTTTTATTAATTTCCAAATTTAAACAATAATTTTCAACAGGTGGTTGGGGGGAAAGGGAAGGAGGGGAAGGGAAGAGGGGAAGGACATGTATAGAAAACATAGGAGATCAGATTATGATTTGTAAAAATACTTGCGGCGTCCAAGTGTTTTGGATCATGAAAGAGTATGAAACAGTGAAAATTCAGGTGTTAGACATTAGAGTCATGGTAGCAATATTGACGCTGGAGATGGGTCATTAGATTGCGCTCCCAGGTAAGGGTCATGTTGTTCCCAGTATGGGATGTCCGTTCCATGTGAAGACCCAAGGATGAGTGGTAAAGGGCCTGAGCAGAAACCTGGAGAACAGATCATTTAGTTGAAGATTTAGAAGCTAGCGTAGTTACTGATTATGCTCGCTATTTGGATGGAGAGGGTCATTCAATTAGGAGCTTGATATGGTGAGCGTTCGTCCGAGCCTGGGTTGAGGTATCCAGAGAGTGGTGCCGGTATTGACGCCGGATGCAAGTCTTTAAGCAATGGGTCGCTAGAAAGGCTGTCGAGGTCCCCACATAAGATAGTCATCCAACGTGGAGAGCTAAAGCTAACATTTTATATTCTGGTATAGAGAATTTGAGTAGTGATGCACAGTTTAGTCGTGCATTACTTCAGTTAGCCTGTAACATACACTATTTACTAGGTAGAGAAAGTGGGGTACGAGGGGGGGGGGGAGACAATGAACCAGAGACACGTGGAACCGCCTCCATCCCTATGCTGAAACTTAGGATTCACCTTGTGAAGTCGGGGTGTAGAGTTTTAAGAACGATGTTCATGAGCACCTCCAAGCGTTTGACCTAGGTACCAGGTTGTGGCGCAAAAGCATGATCTAATACGCGATTGTATATGGTTTGGGAGTATATCAATTATGGGTTGCCATGTTAAGACGAACTTTTCCACCCTGCTCTCCTTTTGGAGGGAGGCCTCCACCCAGTCCATGCGTAGTAGGTATGTAAGCTTATCCAAGAAAATGCGTAGTGAGGGGGTGCTGGGGCCGACCCAGGTTTGAAGGAGAGTTTTCCGTGCTGCCGCCGAGACATTGAAAATCAATTGTTTAGTATGTCGTGGGAATTGTCTGTCCGTGTCTCGCAGTATGCCAAAGAGGGCCCATTCCGGAGTTATTGGTGTGGAGAGGGTAGTGTGCGTGGTTAGGAATCGCTGAATGCGACTCCAGAATGTTTGGCTGGTTGGGCAAGCCCAAAAGCAATGGTATAAGTTTGCCGTGCTCTCCCCGCACCTAGAACAGGACGGTGACGCACAGCCCCCCATGAGATAGTTACGGCCAGGGGATAAGTATCCCCAATGCAGTACCTTAAGGGCCATCTCCCAGTATGAGACACTGGCAATGTTTTTAGATGCTCTTAGTGTAGCCTCCAGCATCTCCTCCACCGTTATGTGTGGCAGGTCTTCCCTCCATCGCACCAGACCGCTCCCCCTAGCCTCATATTGGAGCGGTAGACTGAGGAGTTTATAAAAGCCCGAGACATGGCCTTGGTTTAACTGCGCGCCAGTCAGTCTATCCAGCATGCTATCATTCCATTCAAGATCACTGAACTGTCGAATTATTTTGATCGTGTAGCTCTGTAGTTGTAGAAAGTGGAAGATGTGAGTCGTAATAAAGCTGAATTTGGTGCAGGCCTGGTTGAAAGTGAGAGGCGCTTTCCTTTGGGGATCTACCAGGTCGCCCACCGTTCTGAGACCACTGAGGTGCCACCTCCGGAAGATGGGATGGGGTTTACCCATCTGAAAGTCAGGATTGCCCATGAACGACAGACCCAGCGAGACCCTCTCCGATAATGAGAGTCTGCGGCGCACTAGGCGCCATGTCTTCCATGGGGTTGAGAGCAAAGGGTTATGTTTAACCTCTAGTGGGAGTTCATGAAATGAGAGATGCAAGAGGTTGGTCAGTAGAATGCCTGGGCAAAAGCTCGCCTCGAGGTGCGTATGTTTGGTTTCCCGTGAGCCAGTCCCTTATGATGCATAAGTTAGCGGAGATATTGTAAGATTTAATGTTTGGGAAGTTAATACCGCCTTTGGATTTTTGTTGTTGGAGAATGTTAAGAGGGATCCTCGCTCTTTTACCCTGCCAAATAAAAGTCCTGAACCGTTTGTTGATGTGTCGCTCATCTTTTGGTCTAAGGGACAAGGGGAGAGTTCGGAATAAGTACAATAATTTGGGGAAAAGGATGAGTTTAATTAGGTTTGCTCTGCCAATGAACGAGAGCGTGAACCCTGACCACGTACAGTATTTAAGCTGTTGTTTAAAGCTGTCATGAAATTGTTAATATTCGTTGAGTATACACACACGAATTCTAAAAGTGAGAGGTGAGATTAATGGCATCCACTTTCCTAAAAGATATAACTCTGGGAGATGCATTATCTGGTGGTGTGACATTATGAAAAATGTATGCTATCACACAGCGCAGTTTTGGTGCAGTTTTACCTCACTCCAATTAAATTGCCTTTATTACCAGCAAGTTTGTCATTTATCTAAACTGTTTGGAAAGTGAGTAATCAATTAGTGTGTATGTAATCCATAAGACTTCACACACAGGAATTGATTAGTAAATTTAAACAATTTTCTGAACAAATTAGAAAAGTGAAAGAAGCTGCTGAGAATAAAGTCAGTTTAATTGGACCGCAGTTAAACCTGCACCAAAACTGCGCCGTGTGAAAGCACTCGTAACGTGTTCATTGACTCCTATAGGTCAACAGATCTTCAATGAACATTGACACTGTGTCAGTTTTCACATTATCCGCCAAATATCTGTTAAATTTTGACAGAAGGAGGATGCAGGGCACTGCGCTTTTTCAGGTTGAACAAAAACATGTAGATTACAGTATACATTTTTTTTTTTTTAAACTATGTCAATGGAAAACATATACTAGTGTATGTGCCCAAAAATATAAGCAAACCTATCCATTAAATTGAAAGAAAAAAAACGGGTGACGGCCAATAGAAAAGCTGGTTAAAAAAGAAAAAAAACCAACCAAATGTCTACTCAATATAGTGGGTGTTTGGCATACGTTTAGTGTATACCTTATAACCTACATGTTTTGACATATGGCCAAACAGTGCACTAAGGGTGCGTTCACACGCAGCGGCGGTGTTGGTGTGTTTTTTTTTTTTTTTTTTTTTAGTGCGTTTTTTTTAATGTTTTTTGTGCAGAAATGTACAGCAATTAATGCTGTACATTTCTGCACAAAAAATGCACCAAAAAAAACGCATCAAAAACGTAACTGCGAGTTAAAGCACCCTTAGTGCACTCTGTTTGACCATATGTCAAAACATGTAGGTTATTAGGTATACACTAAACGTATGCCAAGCATCCACTATATTGAGTAGATATTTGTTTTTTCTTTTTTAACTAGCTTTTCTATCGGCTGTGAACTATAATGGTGTTTTACATAGGAATTAATTAAATGAACTGGGGGCGTTTTGGGCACGGAAACACTCCAAAAACCGCACCCAAAACAGTGTCCAAATAAGCCATGTGAACATAGCCTAAGGTTGGCAGCCTGGGGCTATATTTTAGCTTTGCCTTGTCACAGGCTGGTATTACGTCTTTCTGCTTGTGAGTAGCTTCAGTTCCGTTCGAGTTTTTAAGGCAAGAAATAGAGAAAATGTTTTACGTGACAGTGAAATAAATGGTGCCTAAATTAGGCCGGATCATGAATGGATCCTGTTCTACTTTACAGTGTCTGTGTTCTCTGTCTTGCAGAAGTCCTGAAGGAAGCAAGTGTTGTGTACCCAGCAGTGTTAGTGCAAGAAATCGAAGCCGTGAAGCATAAACACAGGAGCCCGGTCTATTGTGATCAACTCCTTCACCACATCCGAATGAATCAAGAGAAGGGATCAGCGTGATTGGCACCTTCCCTTCATTGTGATCTATTTTATGTGTCAGGAATATTATGTATTTATTTTACATGGTCAAAATATATTTTCAGGAAAAAAATAATGTATTTTATGCTGTGAATATCCAGAGTGCCTCAACGGGAGCTTTACAAGGATGTAGTCATACATTTCCCTATTCAGTAAAGATGGGAACTTGCATGTTTACGCCACAAAAATGCCAACCTGTATGACTGTGTTTTTAAATGCCACTTGTAGAATAAACCTGCCTGATGGTTTTGCCTTTTAATTCCACCTCTTTCTCAATGTACTAATGTGAACTATACAGAAAAGATCAGGATGCAGTCACAAGTGATATCTAATAAATATCTATAGATATCTAGAAATATTTATGGAAAGATAACATTAGGCTATGTGCCTGTTTCAGGAGCTTACAGCAGCCTCTGCAGACTAAGGCTGAATCCCCACTCGGACAAAGGGCAGCCGAAAGCCGACCGTTTTTTGTCCGACGCAGGACCGTGGTTTTTGTCACATTTTGCGCAAAAACTGCGGTTCTCGTTTTTTTTTTTTTTTGCTGTTGCATGTTGTATAATCTGCCGGTGCCAGAAGACGAGCGGAGAAAAAAACGACCTGTGGAGGCTACAGGTCGTTTTTTCTATTGTCGGCTATAGGGCTGCCTGAATGATCACCAAAAATACGATCATATTGCTACGCCATGGAGACCTAGCCTAAGGGGCTGTTCACACGGCTTGTTTGGATACAATTTTGGATCCGTGTTGGTTCTGAATAATCGCATCCAAAAACGCTACAGCGATTGGAACCAACACGTATCCAGCACGCAGCTCTGTGTTTGGATCTGTGCTGAATGCAGCAGTATCGTTCTTGCTGCGCGTTTCTGACCAAGAATTGACACGTCATCGGATCCGAAAGACGCAATGAAACACACATCAGCGATCACTCGTGTGAATGCCGATGCATGTTTCGTAGTAAAAGCAATGTTAATCACATTGCTAGCTATTAGATACATGTTTGGGTCCGACAGACGGATCCAAACACATATCGAAAAACGTATGTTCACACAGACTCAACACGCCGTGTGAACATCCCCCAACAGTTGTATAAATCTGAGAAACAAGTTTTTCTGAGTTTGTTAATATATGTTTACCGTTCTGGAGGTTTTCCTTGCAATTTAAGGGGTGCTCCAAAAGTACTAACTGCTTATTGGTCCATTGGGGATGATTAAAAAAAAAAAAAAAAACTGACCCTGTGATCCCGGGCAATGACGTCACCACTCATCCTTCAAGTGATTCTGCAGCCAGTTACAGGCCCCAGCAGTCATGCACTGTGTATCCAGCAAGAGAGCACTGCGGCCTATTGACAACTGCAGCGTCAAGTGAAGAATGACCGCGCTGCTGGATCGAGTGGCTTTACAGAGTGAGAATTTTTTATTTATTTTTTTTTCCCCATTTGTAATCATCCCTGATGAAGTAACAAGCAGTTTTTTTAGTACACCCCCTATAAAAATTAGAAAATTAGGCATACACCATTGCCAGTAGGTGGCACCACTGTTTCACTGCTCTCGCAAGCTTGCAAAGTAATATTTAACTGTGCATCC
The DNA here is from genome assembly GCA_025379985.1 of Phyllomedusa bahiana. Lineage (NCBI taxonomy): Eukaryota > Metazoa > Chordata > Amphibia > Anura > Hylidae > Phyllomedusa > Phyllomedusa bahiana. Next base: position 73,375 of record JAODAL010004292.1, read on the forward strand.
AGTTACATTGAAATACGCAGGGGTTCTCTGTTTATATCTCCACGTGTCCTTTTGCTACAGAGTGGGCACCCTCTGCTTGGGACTGACAATCCTGTCAAATCACTGCTGCACAGGATGATTTTCATTCTTGCCATATCCCGTTGGTGGCAATGAAGCAGCTATCCTCGACACTGGTGAGTGGGTGGCGTGACATTGATCTGCCTCAACCCCCAGGCTGGTTTGTGTGTGTCACAATATCCTTTACAGTATAAACAATTGGGTGTCAAGTCACCCATTTACTGGTCCACAAATATAAATACCCTAGCGTGTCATGTAGTGGCAGTATTTCAGTTACAGACCAAAACAGAACATGAATAGATCAATCACCCTTTAAGTTGCACAAGAGGCAGGTCTGAGGCATAAACTATCCTTATATGTTACACAACTGCATCATTATTTCGGTGGTTGTGCTTTATTAGGGGACAGGAACAAGAACAACAACAAAAAAACTATAGCGGTACTGGATTACACTAATGCTGCCAGACCCTATTGACTTTGATGGGGTTTGCTAGTTCTCATATTGTGTTACTGGATTAAATATTCCTGCATAATGTGCTTGGTTTTTGCACTCCACCCGTTTGCACAGGTTTCTTAGGGTGCTTTTACACGGTGCGTTTTTGGTGCATTTTTTAAATGCGTTTTTTGTGCAGGAAGGCACAGCAATTAATGCTGTACACTGCTGCACAAAAAAACGCATTGAAAAAACGCACCGTGTGAAAGCACCCTTAATCACGTTATAGCTGGAATCTTCTCTCCCTGAAATGTGGAGGTCTGAACAGACACCAAGAGAGGTAACATATAGCGTAAGTTCCCATCTGGATTGAGGTCACCTTGCTGTGGTCGATGGGCATTTACAGTTTTGATCAAATATGTCCACTAAGAACCTCAAAATTTTCATATATTCCAAAGTAGCAGAGATGCTTTTTCCCAAAAATTCCTATGTCGCCTTTGACTTTTTTTTTTAGTGCTTGTAGAGTGCTGCTGATATTGTATGGTGTTTGATGTGCTATTTTGTCCTGCATTTCTAAGGGAATCTGCAGCTGAGGTTTATAATGAAACCTCCAAAGCAAATGTGAACAGGGCCTTAGCTAAGCCGTAATATAATATCTATAAAAGTTTAAACTCTCTCTTCTGTTGTCTCACTAGAAAGATTAGCTTTCAACATGTAAGGACAGGTAATTGAAGACTTTTTTTTTTTGCTTTTCTTGAGATTTTATCTGCTCTGAGTGCACATGGATTTCTGTGGTTACCAATCTGCTCTCCCCTTCTCTCTCTGCTGTTTGTCTTAGCTGAGAGCAGGAAGTGATGTCACCACAGGTCAGACTTCCAGCAGCTTGATAACAGAGCATTTTATCTCTAACAAAGAGGACTAATTACTTTTGTTCTAGAACAGAGAGCTTCAGATAACATCTCCTGCTGTCATACTAGTGCAGTTAGGAGAGCTGGGAATACAGAGATGATATGCTAATCACTGCTACAGAACCACCCACAACCTGATCAGGGACAGGCACGAAGCATGAATCTAAAACTGCTTGTGACTAAGTGAAACCACATAGTGCAACAACCCCTTTAATTCACTTTCGAATAGGGTAACATGTCCTTTTTTAGTGCTTGTTACATAGAGATTGTTAATCCCTTCCTTTTTATTGCATTACAAAGAAACCTCATTAAATGGTTTTTATAGTAACATAAACAGCTGGCTTCTTAGAAATGACATCTGTTTTAGCTTAACTTAGATTTAACCACATTTGCAGTGGGATTCTCAAAATTTTGAAACATTCCCAATGGGTTGTCCTGTGATAAACGTCATGTAGATATCAAGTGTGAATAGGGGGTGTCCAACCACTGGGATCCCACTGCTTTGTAGACACTTGGCACAGTTACTCTCTAGTAAAGTAAATAAGGCCTGTTCCTCATATTATTTATTTCGGTTTTGTCTTTGGAACATAAAAACAAAATGGCAACAACGCCACATCTGTTTCATGATGGACATCAACGATGACAGACAGACCCCATTGAATATAATGGGATACGTCATTTAATTGGAAAAAACAGTGCTGCCTGCTGTGCATTTTTGACAGAATCTACGATGTGATGTAGGCGGCTAATGAAACCTCCAACGCAGACGTGAACCGGGTGTAAGAGATGCCAGCAGTTGTCAATAAGCCTGATAAAGATTTAACCACTTACCGCATCTGGACGTATGGGTGAGTAGTGGCATTGCACATCGATCCTGCTACATAGCCGGCGGGTGCCAGCTGCTAATTACAGCTGACTCCCGCCGGTAACAGCTGGCCCCATTCCGCATTGTTTAACCCCTTAGACGCCGCACCGAACACAGCCGCGAAGCAAATCTATCTTAACATCATTATGGGCCCCTGGGCAGAGCACTGCAGTGGGCCCTGTCCAAATATATGACATCACACTAGGTCATGCCTCAAGCCACCCCAGAGCACACCCATGTTATCATGCCACTTATGTATGGACACCTGCAGCCTACAAGACTTTGGCTCCCTTCTCTACTATGATTAACTGTTTGCACATCCTAAAAACACACAAACAGTTAAATAAGCAAAGCCAACCAAGGGATCCAGGGTATGTTTCTTGTATTCCTGGGACATACACCACCAGGGGCCCCTCTACTTGTGGGGCCTCCGGGCAACTGCCTAGTGTGCCCAATGGAAAAGATAGCCCTGCCGCGGAGTGCAAATGAATGAGAAATGCACCGTTCCTCATTTCGATCGGGGCCACTGCGGCAAGACCGCAGGGTCCAGATCGGTTTACATGGCAGCTGCGAGCCCGGTGAAGGCTTTTATCGCCGCCATTTTTTTTATTTTACTACTTCCTGCCCTAGGCAGCAAGTAATAGAGCTGCATTTTTTGTACACCTGTAATTGACATATATTCAAGGTGCAGCTTTCTGTCCACCTAGTGGAGAGATATATGGATTACCACCAATCAGCTGCACCTGGGTATTTTTTTCTTTAATAGCATGGGGGCGTGTTACCTCTGTGCTGTGTTTAGACTCATCTCAGCTTTTCTAGCAGTGAGTCTGGCCATGTTTCTGTTTTTCTTTTGAGTAATCTCCCCCCCCTTTTTCTGTATATTTTGTGATTTTAAGGGAGTGTAGGGACCTGTAATAAATGAGGAGCCGTGAAGGAGGCTTGCAGGCTTACAATATAGTGGCCATTATGTTAACCAATACCTCATATTTGATGTTTTTCCAGTATGTGAAAAAAGTTTTTTTGCCCAACAGTACTGGGGAGTAGATGTAAGTAGAATACCAGCAGCCGCCCCCCTCATGCATGGAAGGTGTGTGAGCGGCTGTCTTACGGGTATTTTTGCATCTGTATAGTCTCCCAACCTATGGTACTGTGGCTTTTTTGCATGCTATGGGAATAGATGTCAATTTAAGGTGCAGCTTTCTGTCCACCTAGTGGAGAGATATATGGATTACCACCAATCAGCTGCACCTGGGTATTTTTCTTTAATAGCATGGGGGCGTGTTACCTCTGTGCTGTGTTTAGACTCATCTCAGCTTTTCTAGCAGTGAGTATGGCCATGTTTCTGTTTTTCTTCCAAACACAAAACCCCCACAAACATGGCACAAATGCGTTTTTTTCACATTTTGCCCCAATATTTTTTATGGTTCCCCAATAAATTCCAATAAATTCTATGGTACAGTCAATGACACCATTAGAAAGTACATTTTGTCACACAAAATAAAAGCCCTCATATGTCTATGTAGATAGAGAAAAAAAAAGTTATGGCTCTGGTAAGGTATGGGGGGGGGGGGGAGACTTGGTCATTAAAGGGTTAAACACTACAGATAATTTTGCAAACTCCTGTTACAGTTTTCTAAAAGAACTCGCTGGTGCATAAGCTTACTTCAGCCCAAGAGAAGAGAGAAAGACTGCAGCATGCTCCATCAGAATCCATATGTGCGAAGATATTTGCTTGAAGAAGCCATTGCTTCTAGGGGGGAGACCATTTCTGTACACTGAGGTTGTACAGCTTTGTGATTATGGACCTCTAAGTGAACAGGGCTGTGTTAATCACACACAGTGCCACATTGTGAGTAGTGGTGTGCATAGAAAATAAGATCTAAAGGAGGGGTTCACTTAACTTGAAGTCGGCAGTTCTCGGAAGGTGTCAGCTTTAGTATACAGGTAAAACCCAATGGCCAGAATTGTAGAAAACAATTCCAGCCCTTTAACTCCATTAGGCTATGTTCACACGGCTTAAAAAGGGCCGTATTTCGGTCCGTAATTACACGCCCAGGATTGCGCCAATTACGAGCCGAAAACGGCCCATTCATTACGGTAATTCACAGTTCTCCTAGAGAACTATGGATTACGTCTCCTCTCCCTGCTCGGCGAATCCGCCGGGCGGGGAGATAATTGACATGTGAATTACCAGCGGCGTATACGCGCCGCTAGCAGTGATTGTCTATGGGCCGGCGAAGCGAAATTACGCCCCGCAGTTAAGCCGTGTGAACATAGCCTTAGATGCTTTGGTCAATAGAAACAGGAGAACCATAGTGGTTTCACAGAGGAGGGGGACATTGTAGAAATAGTGGGGATCTATGAGGAGAGTAGTGTTTTGTCTGTTGGGCCCCAGAGAGTTGTCTTTTATAAGGTTTTGATGCTTCACTAGGACAGGTTGCTTTGGTCATAAGACCAGTTTTTGGTTCACAATGTGTTAAATATACTAGTAAGGCAATAAACATCCCGGATAAACAGTTTATAGATGCAGTACAAGACGGACAGTTATGCAATCGCTTTGGGATGGTAAAACGTATAAATAGAAACTCCGGGTTGTTCCTAAAGTTCATCCTTTCTGTTTAGATCTTCACCAGCGTCTACAGTCATGGGCTTGGTTCGACGGACACGGTCTCCATGTTTCTTCATAAATTCCTCTATGACCCCATCTTCAAATTTTTGCTGTCCGTGAAATAAGAATAATAAAAAAGTTACCTTCGTGATCCTTCTCAGCAGCAGTTGCAGCAAGTGAAGGTTGTATAGAAATGTTGAACTGGAAACTGCGTGTGATTTCGTCATCCTCAAAAGGTCTAATATGATGCTTTCCCTGCACTACCCTAGTATGTTCCTAATTCCGACATTTTGGGTAATAATACATGGATATAATATTCACTAGTTTAGCCTTAAAGGGGTTGTCTCGCTACAAAGATTAGCTTTCAACATGCAGGGAACACTAAATGAAGATGTATATTTCCAAATATAATGCGTTCATTTTTTTGTTAAGGAGCTACAAGTGATTTTATCACCTTCTGTGCTCTCTGGTTTCCTAAGTGACCGACCTGTGTATATCTCTCCCCCTTGCTGTTTGTTCTATCTGATAGCAGGGAGTGACATCATCACACAGGTCAAAGCAGCACAGAACTCTGGACAGTGAGAGCTTGTTTGTTATCTGATCTTTCAGGCAAAAGACAGTAATTACTGCTGTTTACTTTAACTCAGAAGCTTCCCTGTTCCTGACAGCATGAGATTTATCTAATTAGAAGAGGTCGGAATACATGGAGCTCATATGCCAATTACAGACAGCTTGACCAGGAAGTGACAGAGCAAAGCAGCATTATTTCATTCATGCATCCTATGAAACTTTGAGATGAGACAACCCCTTTAACAGGACATCACTCAAACCCCAATTTAAGGAACCGGTCCTGTGATGGTGCCCTCTAAACCTAATAGTATTTTTTTTCTAAGGGTCTATACACCTGGCATAGCCACATGCAGGTTCCTGTTGGTCAGTTGTGCATTCATAAGGCAGCAGAGTCACAAAAAGCAATGACTCTAGAATAAAGTACCTTTGCGATATAACAAATATCCATTTACCGCCAAATAAAATTACACAACACGATCCTTGATATAGGCAGGAGCTTGAGGAAAAGAAATGCCTTCCTAATATTGGCCATCATCCAAGCTTTTAAGCTAACTGGCCCCAGTGCCTAAGCTCCGCAAGCTACTATCACTATGGGCTAGTGCACCAATTGAGGATTATTGACATCCATGTAAAATCAGAGACACATGATGATACAGTATGGCCACAGAGGAGGCTGTATCCACTATACTACTGATCTGTATAATACAGATTGGTAATACGGCCATGAACGTAAAGCCTAAAGGTATGTGCACGTCTGTGTCAGATGCCATGTTGGAACGGACAGGTCAGATTTGCATGTAGCTTTATACTTCCTGTCAACAAAACCTGAGGGGCTTCATTATAAGGGGTTGTTCACATGGCGTTTTTGGATCCAAAAATCGCATCCAAAAATGCAGCGGCGATCAGATCCTAAACGGATCTAACACGCCGCTGCGTGTTTGGATGTGTGTTGGATACAGCAGGATTGCATCCTATAGTTTAAAATGCTGCATCTTTTGGACCAAGAATTGACATGTCAATTCTTGGAACGGATCCGAAAGACGCAGTGAGACACAAACCGGCGATCACTCGTGTGAATACCGATGCGTGTTTCAAAGTAAAAGCAATGTAAATCACACTACTCGTTATTAGATACGTGTTTGGGTCCATTTAAGGTCCAACAGATGGATCCAAACATGTATCTAAAAGCATATGTTCACACGGAGTCAACACGCTGTGTGAACATACCCTAAGACAGCAGGGTCCATTGGGTGACAGTGGTATATATTGTACAACGCATCTGGCGCTGCATGGTGGTTCAAGTCCATATAGAAAATTGCCAACCTTATAATGCGTATTTGCAATGGCAACTCCGGTCGATCCTCCTCTAGGCTTAATACACTGGAACACATTCAATAAATCACGTTGCCCATAAAGTGCATCACATATACTTTAGTAATGTCCAAAAAACACATACACTACAGCAAGCTTGTTAGCTATAGTTGCAATAAATATAGAGAATATAGAAAAATATGACCAGCAATGCGCTCATCCTCCAGGAATTTCCATGAACATTTCAAGAACGCATTCTCATAATTTTATATTTCCAATAAGAAAGTTGTGGTCTTAACTTAGATACGCTGCGAGGCGTAGAGCCATCAGCACTGGTGCGCTGCAGAATGCAACGTTTCAAAGGAACCTACTTCTACGGATGGTTCCTTTGAAACGTTGCATTCTGCAGCGCACCTGTGCTGATGGCTCTACCCCTCGCAGCGTATCTAAGTTAAGACCACTACTTTCTTATTGGACATTTAAAATTATGAGACTGCATTCTTGAAATGTTCATGGAAATCCTTGGAGGATGAGCGCATTGCAGGTCATATTTTTCTATATTCTCTATATTTATTGCAGCTATAGCTAACCAGCTTGCTGTAGTGTATGTGTTTTTTGGACATTATGAAAATATATGTGATGCACTTTATGGACAACGTGATTTTTGAATGTACTGCATGGTGGTTTCTACTATTGACAGACGTGAACAGAGTTATTACATTTCAGCATCCAATATATTAGGACTAAACAATTTCTTTCGTTGTAACTGGATGTATTATTCCATAAAGTGCCAAACATATAGGGCTATGCATACATCGCATTTGTATATAGCATAAAGTAATTCACATTCTGCGGTATAACCAAACCGCGCAGTTTATCGTCCACGCACCGTACAGCCGTAGGATTGGCCTGTGGACGATCTTTTCCTATTGTGGAATGGTAATGAAGAGGAACTAGAGGAGTTTATTTTGAGAATTAATAAAATTCATCCGCAATTAGAGTTCACTCTTACTAAAGATTACAATAAAATCCATTACTTAGATGTTACAGTATATAAATCAAGGAATAAGTTGGAGTCCACGTTGTACAGCAAAAGCACTGATCGAAACAATATGTTACATCATGAAAGTTTTCATGCCCCAAACGTTACTAGAGGAATTCCTAACGGCCAGTTTTCAAGATTACGTCGGACATGTAGTACAGATGAAGAATATGATCATAAAGAAAACATGAAAAATTAATTTGTTAATAGGGTATATTCAAAAAAAGAGGTCACAAAAATAGCGAATGATATTGGCAAAAAATCTAGAATTGAGCTTAGAACTAAGGAAACACGTGTTGAGCCAACCAACAGCAATATACACTCACCGGCCACTTTATTAGGTACACCATGCTAGTAACGGGTTGGACCCCCTTTTGCCTTCAGAACTGCCTCAATTCTTCGTGGCATAGATTCCACAAGGTGTTGCAACGATGCTCAGTTGGTACCAAGGGGCCCAAAGAGTGCCAAGAAAATATTTCCCACACCATGACACCACCACCACCAGCCTGAACCGTTGATACAAGGCAGGATGGATCCATGCTTTCATGTTGTTGACGCCAAATTCTGACCCTACCATCCGGAATGTCGCAGCAGAAATCGAGACTCATCAGACCAGGCAACTTTTTTTTCCAATCTTCTACTGTCCAATTTCGATGAGCTTGGGCAAATTGGAGCCTCAGTCTTCCTGTTCTTAGCTGAAGAGGAGTGGCACCCAGTGTGGTCTTCTGCTGCTGTAGCCCATCTGCCTCAAAGTTCGCCGTACTGTGCGTTCAGAGATGCTCTTCTGCCTACCTTGGTTGTAATGGGTGGCTATTTGAGTCACTGTTTGCCTTTCTATCAGCTCGAACCAGTCTGCCCATTCTCCTTTGACCTCTGGCATCAACAAGGCATTTCCGCCCACAGGACTGCCGCTCACTGGATGTTTTTTTCTTTTTCGGACCATTCTCTGTAAACCCTAGAGATGGTTGTGCGTGAAAATCCCAGGAGATCAGCAGTTTTCTGAAATACTCAGCACCAGCCCTTCTGGCACCAACAACCATGCCACGTTCAAAGGCACTCAAATCACCTTTCTTCCCCATAACTGATGCTCGGTTTGAACTGCAGGAGATTGTCTTGACCATGTCTACATGCCTAAATGCACTGAGTTGCCGCCCTGTGATTGGCTGATGAGAAATTAAGTGTTAACGAGCAGTTGGACAGGTGTACCTAATAAAGTGTCCGGTGAGTGTAGATTTCGTATCGGTATATGATGATCATGCTGGCATCATTAAGGATGCGATATGTAAATCGTGGAAAATTTTACAAAGTGACCCACAGTATGGAAAATTGTTTATCGACCAACCAAGATTTGTATATTGCAAAGGTCGTACAATAGGGAACATGATAGTGCATTCTGATCTTAAGCAGAAAAAAAAACACGACAAAGTTATTTAAGAACTAAGAAAAATGGTACATTCCCCTGTTTGAGTTGCCAAAACTTTTTAAGTATAATTAAAGGAGAAAGTATAAACCATCCTACCAATGGGCATGCCATACATATTAAAGGTTATTATACGTGTAGTTCTGCTAATGTTGTATACCTATCAAAATGCCCATGTGGGAAGGTCTATGTAGGCCAAACCACTAGACAGGTAAAATTTAGTATAAATGAACACCGTTCCGAAATCCGTCTGTACAAAACTAAACAAGACACAAAGAAAGAAACATTAAATGCTACAAAATTTGGAGAAACGACTGTATCTAGACATTTTTTTGAGTTCTGCCATAATCCAAGTGAGTTAAGGTGGTGTGTTTTACAGCAAGTAGAAGGAAATAATAGAGATGATATTAAAAGATGTTTATTGCAAAGAGAGGTATACTGGATAAGGCAGTTGAAAGCTTTGAGTCCGACAGGTCTGAATGAGGACTGTCAGTGGAGTGCGTTTTTGTAAAGGTTAGAATATGTAAGTGGGGAGATAGAGATAGGAGGTATTTTAATGCTATTAAGGATGATCGGTTTAGTTATAGAGATAGGTTGTAAAATTGTTACTAATAAATATACTGGAAAATTTAGGGTTAATCTGCTACGTTAGAAGGCAATATGCTATTTAAGCATCCATTTACTTACCTCCTGTGAGCTTGACAAAGGGGTTGGACCCCGAAACATCGCGCAGGCGCAGTATCTCCACACCATGCTGAGAGGACGTAGTAGTTCTGCCTGAGATCGAAGGTATCCAGGAGCAGAAACCAGACGGCAGAAGATAAGTAAAACTATTGTCATTTGAATGCAGTCATTAGGCATTGCTAACACAGGTAGTAGGCTGGATGCCCCGGAATACAAGTCTTTGTACTCTCGGACGAAGACTGCACGGCAAACAAAATTATACTGCAGAATGTGAATCACTTTATGCTATATACAAATGCGATGTATGCATAGCCCTATATGTTTGGCACTTTATGGAATAATAAATCCAGTTACAACGAAAGAAATTGTTTACAGTCCCAATATATTGGATGTTGAATGTGACACAGGTGGGACGCCTGTAGAGGACTGCTAACTGCGGTGATGAGCAATTTGGGTACTCGTCTGTGTTTATTACATTTCAGACCAGGTTGGCTATTATGGATCAGTACAGCAGATGAATAGGTTGGCTATTATGGGCCAGTACAGCAGGTGAATGGAAATTGACATACTGCATTTGCTAGAATACAAGAACTTTAGCTTGTAGGATATGACATGAAGGTTAGACGACACAGGTGCCACAAGGGACGGCTGCATATTTCGTAAAGCTACAGTGTGTGGTGCACAAGATAAACTGTCTTTTGAGATTTCTGATCGTGAGCAGCATTTCCTTTGCTGCCACAATAGTGAAGATAATGCTACTCATCAGGTTTTAAACGTATATTTAAGTAAACTGGAACTGAAAGCTGGGAGATGGGATTAAGTAGAGACGTCACGGTCATTACACACTGCTAATCCCATCACTTTCTGTTCTCTTCACAGATTACTGATGGTGATTGCTGCTAATTAGCCCTTCTGTTGTATTATGTCTCTGGTCTGCAGGGGGCTCTCGTCTTCACACTTATGGCCCAGGCTACATTGCTGTGCTAGAGCCTCCTGTAAAAACATGCATGAAGAAGATACTGTACATGTGTCCGAGTGTTTTAGATGTGCGTCTACGTGACATGCAGCTTGTTTGATACCTGTGTGATACCTTTTTGCATTTCTTGTAACTGATACCATTTTGCACAACAATTGTAGTAATTTCTTTTAATAAGAATTTTTTGGAAGAACAACTAAATATCACATAGAATTACATGTGATGTAATGTGTGGCTTGGTGACACCCATTACAATCCAGAAAATTCTCTGCTTTTTCCATCAGCTATGGTATTGTTTTGGGTTGTTTTTTTTTTTACTGCTTAGATGTGCACATTGATACAATCATACATGGGTTAAAGAGGATCTTTTGGATGAAATTTATAAAAAAAAAAAAAAAAAGTAAAAATTTCACACAAAATTACGCTACAGTAATATTTTTTCCTGACAGTAGGCTATTTAAGTTGTGGCATGCAATGTTGATTTTCTCATCTCAAAAACTTCAGTGAAACAACAGTGGAGGGTCTACACCATCAAAAAAAAGTCAGTGACTCAACTGACCCCACAGTTTTTCTAGAGGGTTTAGGTCTGGAGAAAGTGCGGCTGCTCCATTTGAGGTTCCCCAGTCTCCAACAGCCGTTCCCTAATGATGCAACCTCAATGAGATGGAGCAATGTTGTCCATGAAGATGACATTAGCCCTGTGTTCCCTAAGGCAATGTTCACACGGCTTAATCTGGGACGTATCTCGCCCCATATTTCGTGCCGTACTGCGCAAAATATGGGGCGATACGTCCCAGTCATTACGGTAATCCACAGTTCTCATAGAGAACTATGGATTACGTCTCCTCTCCCCGCTCAGACAATACTCCGCGGAGGGAAATAAGTGATGTCAATTATTCACGGCTTATACGCGCCGCGAGTAATGACAGTTTATGGGGCCAGCGAGCAGCCCCCCCCCCTCCCCCCCGCCCCCGCGCACCCGGCGTAATAGCGAGCGAACTACGTCACGCAATTATTGCCATGTGAACATAGCCTACTAATGCAACCTCGATGAGCTGAACCGTTCTGTATTGACTAGACATCAGCCCACACTATAACACCACTACCAAAGGCTCGTCTGCTGACAACAGTGGCTGATGCATAGCGCTCCCCCTGACGTCTCCAGCTTCATCGACAACTATCGTTCCTGTTCACAGTGAATTGATTTTCATCTATGTGTCCAGTGTAGATGCTCCCTGGCCCATGCAAGATGATGATGCTTATGCCTGGTGGTGTGGTCAGATACCCTTGTCAGTCGTCTACGCTGATGTAAACGGTTATGAATGGTCTGACGTGACACTTGGTTGCCTCTCACCTCCCTTTAACATGCTTGGAGTTGTGTGGTATTCATCATCTGGTCCCGCAGGGCATTATTTAAAATGAGGAGGTCATCAGTGTGTGATGGAGCCAAAGGACGTCCACTTCTTTGCCCTTTTGTGACTCTTCCAGTTTCTCTGAAAGCATCCTGCTTGAAGTCTTGCAATAGTGAGGTACTGTTGATCAATTGTAAGGTGTTGTCTTGCTCTCATGATGTCAAAATGTGAACAGGAAGACTTTTTAAATCCCAATTCAAATTGATCCCGTAAATTTACTAGGGGATTCAGGAATCAGACACCTGTTGTTGGTATTAAGCTCCTTGTTAGAGATCAGCAAGTTGTGCAAAAAGTACTGAAACGCTGAACAGTTGGACATGTGCATTCTAAAGTTAGTGAATTTAACATTTTTTTCAAGAAATGTTATGTTCATCCAGAAATTTCAACCAAAAGTCAAATATCCCTAACTTTTTGTGAGTAGTGTTTGTCTGTTAGTAGATAATTGTGTTCCATGTGAAAAAACAATTCTGAAGCTGTGCCGTGCCATTCCTCTGTTATTCCTCCTAGAAATGTATTACTTAAACCGTCAGCTGCATGTCTTTAAAGGGGTTGTCTAGCTACAAAGATTAGCTTTCAACATGTTGGGATCACTAAATAAAGATGTTTTCAAAATATATTGCGTTGTTCATTTTTTTTTGTTAAGGAGCTACAAGTGATTTTATCACCTTCTGCGCTCTCTCTGGTTCCCCAAGTGACCGACCTGTGTACTTCTCCCCCCCCTGCTGTTTGTTCTATCTTATCGCTGGGAGTGACGTAAACACACAGGTCACGCAGCACAGAACTCCGGACAGTGATAGCTTGTTTGTTATCTGATCTTTCAGACAAAAGCCAGTAATTACTGCTGTTTACTTTAACTCAGAAGCTTCCCTAGTCCTGACAGCATGAGATTTATCTAATTAGCAGAGGTCTGAATACACAGAGCTCATATGCTAATTACAGGCAGCTTGACCAGGAAGTTACAGAGCAAAGCAGCATTATTTCATTCATGCATCCTATGAAAATTTGAGATGAGACAACCCCTTTAAGATAGGTTTTGTCCCTGCACACACTGACTGACTGTCGACACTGATAGTACAATGTTACACTATGAAGGGACACACATCCAACTGGTAACTCCCATCTGACAGATAAGTAATGAATTTCTAGGAAGAATAACAGAGAAACCACACAACATAGAGATCTAAGGAAAGATGCTCCAGAATAGGCATATCATGGGGAGCTCTAGTATTTACTAAAATAAATGCATCAGGAACGGCCATAGGTCCTCTTTAACTACTTGCCGACCTCCCATAGACTATAAACATCCCAGTGGTGGCAGTTTATCTGCACAGACGTTCAAAGAAGCTAATTGTACCGCTGCGCGGCTGTCGGTGACAGCTGGGCTCTGCACTGAGAAGACAGGGATGGTTTATTACCATCTCTGGCTTCTCGTTTGATGTGTATACAGCACTCAATGAATGCTATATACACAGACAGGCAGGGAGTCTGTCCTGCCGGAGCTTGGTAACTATCGGTACCTGAGTCCATGCAGTGGATGTTTTTCTCCTGGATTTCCACAGCAACAGGAGCTAGTATACCAGCCTCAGTTACAGAGAAATCACAAAAAAAGGTGAGAAAAAGTTATATAAAATGCCCTCCAAAGGTCTTTTTTGGACCTTACGGGGGGCACAGTAACAAAAAACACACACAAAATAAAATATTAGTAAAATAAATACTAACAGCCCAAACCGCATCTTTCAGCCCCACCTCAAATAACCCTAAAACTTTATACCACCTGTATATAAATGTCCGTGATGGAAAAATGATGTAATTACAAGACATATTTTAGTGCAACATTGCTATAAAAATAATGGAATTAAAATATATGAAAAGCAAACTTACTTTTTTTTTAAACTATTTTCCCGGATAAAAAAAAAAAAAAAAAAAAAAAAGTATGAAAGATATGATATTCTGGAAAAAAAGGCAAAAAAATTATTACAATAACCAAGACCAAGAAAGTGTTATAGTGTTCAAACTGTTGTGTAATACAGAAAAAGAGATTGGTCAGGAAAGGAGGTAAACATCCCAGACAGGAACCGGTTAAATAGGTTACTATTTTACAGTACTAAGAAATGTCTCCCGCTAATAGAAGACATCATTGTGATGTTTTCCTCTTCTGAGTTCACCTGGTTGTTAGATGATTTCATCAGGTGATTTGCCTCTTACTCTTACCTGTTGTTTTTCACACAATTTAAGATATTTAATTTTATTGGTGTGTCATTACCTTCAATATATTCACGTGTAGTGCACCACTATGCTGTGACTAAAGACCCGTGTAGGTCTGAAATGTGTACGTGCTTCATGTCTTAATTATAATAGATTTTATGGGATCCATTAAAGAATGCCTGAAGATGTCATGATTAATGTTGAATCCTCCTTTGGCTCCTCTTGCACTTGTAAGGTATGCTCAAATAATGTCCTAGACCCCATCATCTTCCTTTTTTTTGCCCTCATGAGCTCCCGGCTTCTTACACCAACTGCAGCTGCCACTCCCAAGCTTTTATTGCACACAGGACGTTGTAGACCCCACGTGTGGTTATCCTATATCATAAAAAAGGGAGGGGGGTCCCGAAAAAGAAGCTAGATAACCCTTTTAGGCTATGTCTACACAGCAGTGGACAAAATACGTTAATAAAACTGAGTTTTTTGTCCACGGCCTCTCAAAAGCTGCTGAAAAAACGTACTTTTTTGCGTGTTTTGCTTTTTTTTTGCACGTTTCTGCTGCTTTTTTTTGCAGAAAAGCTAAGCATTATAATTGCTATGGATTTATGCAAAAAACATGCCAAAAAAAAGGTCCAGGGAATTACATAGACTCCAATAGTAAATTTTCTTCCCTGCTCTGGGCTTTTTTTTGCAACTTTTTTTTGAAAAAAAACCAGAAAAAAAAAAAACGAGCAGAAAAACAATGTTCTTGGGACGGCAGGCTTTTTACTAAAAAAGTTATGGGGAGCCTTTTCAGTTGTTTTTTTTTCAGCGTTTTTATAAAAAGAAAAACCTGAAAAAAATGACTTTTTGTGTTCAGTGGAGCATAGCCTTTCTTTTTGGGTGCTGCTTTAATCGGGGCTGGCAAACGTTTGCTGAGATCATATCTTGCACTAAATTGCTTCACATTTTTTAGTTGCAGTCAGTGAATACTTCTCCATAACAGGATTTGCAATAATCGGAAAAAAAACAAGGGGCCACATGTTAAAAAAACTTTTTGGTCTAAAATTCACTTTGTTGCCCTGCAACCAATCAAACGCCCCTTCATTCTTCAAGAGAACTTAAAATGAAAGGGGGGCCCATTGGGGGCTTTGGTTGCTAAGGAGTTTTTGACCTAGACCTTTTTTTATACATGTGGCCCTAAGTCTCTGCACTTCCCTTTTTAAGTGGGGGTCCCTTAGGCCTGCCACGGCTTTTCCCCAAAGGTTTTGGGGCCGATTAGGGCCCCAAAATCCCCTGGGAATAGGGGGCCCCGGGGAGTGGGCGGGGGGCGGCTCCCCGTAGCAATGAAATTGTTTAGGGCCCCCCAAATTTTCATGTCCCTTTTTTTCCACCCCGGGGGGTTTGGACGGGGGTAAAACCCCGGGGAATTCCCCCCTGTTCTCTTAAAAATTTGGATTACCTAATGACTCCGACGGATTCGGTTTTTAAGCCAAATCCGGGGGCGGAATAAAAGGCCCAAAAATTGGAAAAAACGTTGACGGGGTTTAAAAGAACTCGATCCCCCCTTTCATTTTTTGGGATATTGCACTAAATTTTCACTTTTTCCCCAAGTTTCCCCCGTTTTTTGAAAAATTTTATAAATAAAGGGGGGGGATTTTGCTTTTTGCAAGGAAAAAAAACCCAAAGGGCCACATTTAAATGAAAATTTTTTGGGTTTAAAATTTTCCCAACTTTTTGCCCTTTTGGGGAAAAACCAATGGGGGGGGTTTGGGGGCCCCCCTTTCCCGGCCCTTACGAAATGAAAGGGGGTGGGGAATTTTTTGCTTCATTTTGGGGTTTCCCATGGGGTTTTTAAAGGACCCTTTTTAAAAACGTTTTTTCCGAAATCCCCAGGTTGGCCCTTTAAGGTCCCGGCAATTCCCCAATTGGGGAAAAAAGGTGTCCCTTTAAAAAGGTCAATCGGACCCACTGGGGGAAGTCTTAAAACGTCATGGGGTTTTTAAAAGGGCAAGCCTGGTTCTCAGTCCATATGGAGGGGTCTCCCATCTGCAGACGCTTTTTTTAGGGTTTTTTGTCTTCTTCAGGCAGAGGGGGGTTCTGGCTAGGGTCCCCTTTTAATTTTCGGGTTTTACGCTCTTTAATGAATCGGATGTGATATAAGGGACACCACTTCCAAACGGTGGCACTAGAATCCTCAATCTCTTCTCTAGGTCCAGTGGAGTTGGGGGGGTTGGGCTGCGGGGTCCTTTTCCTAAATCACCCCCCTTTTCCCTGTTTTATCCCTCCCCATCTTTTTTTCCTTTTTTCTTTCTCTTGGAATTAAAACTATTGCCACTTTCTTTGAACTGACGATTCGTTTTTTTTTACGCCTTGATTTCTTGTTGATTTGTAATTATTAAAGTACATTATAATTTGATGTTTAATGGTTTCTGTTTGTACTGTTCTTAACAGAATTCTTCTGCATGCTATTGCTTTCATGTCTGATATACTTTGGAACTTATATTCTGTATTTTGTCAATAAAGCTTTCTTGAATTTTGAAATTTCAGTGGAGCATTCTTGGGGTTGTGTTCCACCACCAGGGACCCCCGGAGGAGATAACCTTTAACCCCCTTTTGAAATTTTGCTTTCCCTTTTTGAAGAGGGGAACAATAGACGCTATTTATTGAACTAAGCACAACCAGTTTTGAGTACTAGTGAAAGGGTTTTTGAATTTTAATCATTAGGGGGAAACCCCTAAACAGACGTATCCGTGACCCCCAAATCATTATCAAATTTACTGGTTTTGGGACATCTGTAAAGGCAGATGCAAGTCTCTCAGCATATGGGGGTCAGGACTATAATTAACTACCACAACAATTCCCTAGAAAACTCAGGCGTAGAAAGCATTCTCAGCTTTTTGAACAAATAGTGCGAGGTTTTTAATCCCACTAAAAGGGAATTCTAGTGACCTCACCTGCAAGCGAGACATAAAAAACAAAAACGGGGTCTAAAGATAACTTACAAAAATGGTGGGAGGTCTAAGGCACTAAACTCAGGAAATTAGGAAAGACTAAAATGTAGCCTGTCGCATTGAACATGCTATCTGAGCTGTAAGTAGCATGTTCTAGAGCAGGAGAAGCTGAGCCAATTGATTTATAGTTTTGTGGGAAAAGATTTAGTAGAATTTGTAATGTATTCATTTAAGTTACTGTTTATACTGCATTAAGGAGTCCAGTGGGCAGTCTTACCAGTGACTGATCACTATCTCTGTATGCACATTCATACAATAAAGGCTGTCCGTCACTGATAAGACCTCCCACTGGACTCTTTAAATCAGAATAAGCAGTAACTTAAATGAATTAAAAAAAAACAAGTTCTACTGAATTTCTCTCCACAAAACTAGAAATCAATTGGCTCAGCTCCTTTCTGCTCTAGAACATGCTAGCTGCAGATCAAAAAGCATGTTTAACTTTAAAGGGGTTTTGCCCCAATCCAATTCCATACCTCCTGCATCCAGCTCTTCAGCTCTGTGTGCTCAGAAGGGGGCGTGTTTGATATGTTTGAATTGCATATCATGTGACCCAGCAGGATGACATCACCAGGCCTTTTCTCTCTCTACTCAAAGAAAGTTCTGTTTATGTATAGAGCTGTGAGTAGTACAATGTAGCTCTGAGGTAAGTTTTTGCCTCACAGCACGAGGGTCCTAGGTTCAAATCCCTGCAGGACCCAAACCTGTGGATTTTTTTTCTCTTAATGTACATACCTTATTGAGGCTTTTTTATTGTTATTTTTTGCACTGTTTGACTTATTACTAAGGAGTAAAGAGGACAGGAGTAGAATGACAGCACCATAGGTTTAAACACTCAGTAGCTGCTTGAGAGGAGAGGTGATGTCTGAGCATGTGCGATCAGGAGTGAGGAACTCTCAGCCCTGGTCTTATCCCCTAAAGGGCGAGCTATAAAACAAAAGGATCACTAAGGAATCGCTAAAAACAAAAGGTACAGAATTTTTAATAATGATGAATTTGGGGAAAATGTTTATTATTTAATATGCAAGCTTCCCACGTCAACTTTACTTCGTGGCAAAACCCCTTTAAGAGTTGTTCCTATCTCATACATTTATGGCATATCCATAGGATATGTCAAATGCGTAATGAGTGCGGGTCTCCTAAGAATGTGCCTTTGAAGTTCTTTTTAAACAGTAGTAAATGTTTTGAACAAACTTCCAGCAGATGTAGCTGGAAAATCAACAGTAAGTGAATGTGAACATGCATTGAATAAACATGTATCTATCCTAAAATAAAAATACAAAGATAATAATATACTGTATAGGCTGACTAAATGGGCCCTGGGGTCTTTTTCTGCTGTCAGTCTTCAATGTGTCTATAATTTAGCATTTCTGAATAGCATTCACTCCATTGAACTACTTCTAGTTCTAATGTCCATTGTGTTTCAGTAGTAATTTGTGACTCATCGAGGAAGATTGCACAGACATTTTTAAAGCATATGCTACAGCATGTTGCATAGCATACATGTTGTAAAGACATAGGCATCTGCCCAATACTCACAGCCCTCCTACAGGTTCCCACCTCTGATCTGCTTCAATGTCCTTTGCCATACAAGATTGATGTCAGGAGGGAGGTGAGAAGTCATGCTTATTTTTAAAACCAAAATTTTGATTAAATATTTCATAAAATATGTTTTAGAAATATTTAGTTTAGTCATTACCTGTTCCTCAATGCAGATCCACAGAGCATGCTTTTTACATCCACTGAACCAGCAGGGGCTGATGAGAGTTGGGAAGTCAGGCTAAAAGGAAGCCATCGAAACCTGACTGCAATCCTGGCTCAGAAAGGGGAATATCTCTCCTTGGGGAGAGCACCATATAGGCGTGTGGAGTTATAAGACTGCTTTTTTGCCCTCCACTTAGCAAATCACAAGTCATTATGGCAAAGGAGCTGAGAAGCTCAAGCACCCTCTATTGGATGCAACAGATCCTCAATTTGCTTCGGACTCACTGAATCTTTAAGAAGCAAAAGGGATATTAGCCAAGCCAGTATCACTCATCTACAGACAGCTATTTCGGGGTTTTGCCCCTCATCAGTGTAGATCCTTGATTTGAATGTATAAGATTGTAGGCATGATGTAATTTAGGACAAGACAAGTAAAGCTAGGTATTTACAAAGTTATTCAGCATTCTTTGCAGACTGTATCTAAGGTGAATCTACACCTTTTATATGTAAGGCTGGAAACATACAGTATAGGACAAAAACCTGCAGAAAGCCAACGGCTTTTGTCCAATGCAAGACCACGGTTTTTGTCACTGTTTTCGCCAAAAATCGAGATCGGTTCTCGTTTTTTTGCCGTTGGCTCATACGATTGATTGTATGGGAAACTGATGGCAAAACGCCAGAGGATTATACAACATGTTCCTAAATCCGCCGGCACCAGAAAACAACCTTAAAAAAGTCAACCTGTCTAGACTACAGGTCGTTTTTTCTATTGCTTGCTAAACGATCGGATTTTCAGTGGTTTCAAAATACTAAAACGGCCGAAAATCTGACCATTTTCGTGTGCTGTGTGGAATTAGCCTAAGACTGCCCCAATATTTCAGGAATGCTGTTAACTATGGATTCTGGAAGGACTCTCTGCAGTCAGTGGGGTAACTTGCCTGAAAGGATTTTCTCTTCACCCCGGTGCATGCTCTGATATGAATGTAACATAAATTGGCCTCAAGCGTGTCTTCCTTCTCTGTTAGAAAAACTTCTTCAACTTTATTCTCATATACATCTGTTGTGGACACATAAGAAAAAGTTAGTGATAAGATAAGGGTACTGTAATTACTTTGCGGCTATTACATAACTCAGAGATTACAGTTATTCTGAGCTATGTGGAATTTTCTATATCTATTAATATGTCAACAGTATAACCGTCCACTCGAAACACATAACATATAATTGTGCATGGATTAGTTTATCAGAAGCAAAATCAGAAAACAAAGTTTGGGAGTGTAACAAAGCTGGTGGACTCATGACTACAAAGAGAACTAAAAAGGGCAGTTAAAGGGGTTGTCTCACTGCATTGATTAATCTTACCTCAGTCCTGTTTTCTCGGTTTCATTTTTGAATTCAGTGTTTACTGGCCTGCAGTGACGGACTGCTGAGGACACCAGGTCTGTAGCTATAGCAACCAGTGCTGGCAGCCTATCGGGAGAGATCAAACAGGGTGTAGCTATAGCAACCAGTGCTGGCAGCCTATCGGGAGAGATCAAACAGGTCTGTAGCTATAGCGACCTGAGGAGCTGATGCAGCCTATACAAGAAGGAATATCTAGAAATAGGTAAGATACGGTTAATGGACACTTATTGCAAAGTGACTTGTTTTTCCAAGGTCTTTAATATAAAAAGCAATCCTTGTAGTGAGACAACCTCTTTAACCAGCAGTCACAAGCAATAATTATACACAGCATTAATCAACTAAAAAACTAGATGGAATCTCCATTAGATGATTACGTTGCGGGCATCAAGGCAGATGATGGCAGGAGCACAGCTGGTGGCGAGCCCTCTGACCCTATTCTATCCCTGAATGTAACCCTACAGATATCTCTAAGCTTCAACTTACCCTGACACAGCAAGCAGTTACAGCATCCCGAGATTCCTTTAGGCTATGTCTACACAGCAGTGGATTCTCCTCGGATTTTCAGCGGATTCAGTATTTTGAATCCTCCGAAAATCCAACTGTACCCAGCGCTGTGTAGATTTCAATAGACAATCCATGCTGTAGTCCACACTGCACAGGTTTTCTACTGAAGCCGCCGGACATAGATAGAACATGTTCTATATTTTGCTGGAGACCTGTCGGATTCCCGTGCACCCCATGTACTGGGCCACTGGGGAATCTGACCGAGGCTTTTAGCGCAAACTCATGCCAAAAGCCGCAGTACAGCAATGTTGAAATGCCGTTGGATTTTGGACGGCATCTTAACATTGCTGTGTAGACATATCCTTAGGGCTTGTTCACATGGAGTTTACACTCCGTGTTACAAGCGCTTTGAGGATCCGTCTTGGGGTCCGCTCTGTCGGTCCCCAAGACGGATCTAACAATTAGCAGTGAGATTATCACTACTGTCTATGACGAACACGCAGCGGCGTTCAGATAAGGGAACGCCGCTGTTATTCTTTTCAAGACGGACCCGAGCGGCGCTTTTGAAACACGCAGCTGCGATCCCTCATCTGAACGCCGCTGCGTGTTCGTCATAGACAGCAGTGATAATCTCACTGCTAATTGTTAGAGCCATCTTGGGGGCCGACAGAGCGGATCCCAAGACGGATCCCTAAAGCGCTTGTAACACGGAGTGTAAACTCTGTGCAAACAAGCCCTTAGGCTGCATCCTCACGACAAAACACTCATCAGATTCTGAATCCTAACACCTCGTTATCTAACAAGTAACTGAACAGTATTTTACACAAAACCCTGAAGATTTTTAACTCTTTTCTTTTTTTTTTTTTCCAGTTTTTCGGATTCAGTTTTTTTGCATCATAGAGCGTCCAAACAGAGCATGCTCAATAATGAAAAAAAAGATTGAAAAAGTTGATGTATCTACAGTATATACTAAGGATTCTATACACCAGGGATTTATACGTTTTTTGCCTAATCTGTTACTATTAGTAGTAGTTGTATCTTTATACCAAAAATCCATAATTGCCTGCCCTCTCTTATGTACCGTGTTTCCCCAAAAATAAGACAGTGTCATATTAATTTTTGCTCCTAGGTCTTATTTTCAGGGGATGTCTTATTTTTCCATGTACAAGAATTCACATTTAGTGTTGAACAAAAAAATCCACCTTTATTAAAATACTGTAGTCATCACAATCATCAGCATAACCAGCCAAACTGACTTCCATCAAGAAATTCTTGTGACTATTTACATGTACAACAATCTATGGTACATTTACCGATCCCAGAATTTATGAACAAAAAGCAACATTTATTCAATGACAGTCATGTCATCGTCTTCTGGAACATCATGGTAACTCTCAAAACCCTAAATTTCATGGTGAATTAGTTGTGACTCCATTTCTTTTAGAATCTCTCATGTCTAGCAATAGCACTTTCCTTAAAGGGGTTTTCACTACATTGATTTATCTTACATCATACCTGTTTTCTTGGTTTCACTTTGAATTCAGGGGCGTGTTTACTGTCTTCTACTAGACTGCAGTAGGAGTCAGGTCTGTAGCTATAGTGACCAGTGCTGGCAGCCTATCAGGAGAGATCAAATAGGTCTGTAGCTATAGCGACCACAGGAGCTGATGCAGCCCATACAAGAGGGGATATCTAGGAATAGGTAGGACACTGGTAATGGACACATATTGCAAAGTGACTTGTTTTTGCAAGATCTTTAACATAAAAAGCAATCATTGTAGTGAGACAACCCCTTTAAATGAGCACCTCTTATCTAGGTAGTCTCCCAAACAAGGTAAAACATATCCAAATGATCTGCTAACACTAATGTATTGCATGGGTAGAGCTGTAGTAATGACTGCCGCCAGGTCTTATTTTCAGGGGAGGCCTTATATTTCTAAGCTTGAAAAAAATTTCACAAGGTCTTATTTTTTGGGAGAGGTCTTATTTTCAGGGAAACAGGGTATTTTGTGTTCACCAGAATTTTTTACTAGGGATTTTTAGGGTTGGGTAGGAGGTTCCAGTGTGGGGCCGCTCTTCTCAGGGCAAATTTTGTTAGGGTTTACTAGAGGGAGTGTTTTTTTTGTCACCGTTTTATTGGTACTGATTAAAAGTTAACGTTTAATACTGAG
This sequence comes from Phyllomedusa bahiana, assembly GCA_025379985.1. Classification (NCBI taxonomy): domain Eukaryota; kingdom Metazoa; phylum Chordata; class Amphibia; order Anura; family Hylidae; genus Phyllomedusa; species Phyllomedusa bahiana. The sequence goes on from JAODAL010004292.1 coordinate 96,636, forward strand.
ATCCATGTTTATGCTGTGATTTAATCCACTCAAGGAGCCAAGGCTGTGCAATATGTTCAGCTGATATTCAAATAATATAAGCAGTTGTTTTGTAACCACTCCCAAAAAAAATACCCAGAAATAACATGAAAAATTCTTCCCGATATGCTGATCATATGTTTTTTTTCTCCTTACAGAGATATGGGTATTTTTCTTTTAAAATGGTCATTTTTACAGAAGTGACGACAGGAAGTGCAGCCATATTGGTTTTCACCTTTCCAATAACTTCTAATAAACTGCTGGTAAAACTACCACCTGTCATTAGAGAACATGTTCAGTACCTGTAGTGGCAAGATTTCTTTAATCATAAGGTGTCTCCAATCAGAAGGCATTCCTGTTCTTTGCCAGTCTTTAGTCACAGCTTATTTGCTAGATGTTTCAGGGCGTTTATAGTCCTAGGATGTGATCAGTTGCAGGGTATCTATAGTCCTGACACCCTTCCTCCTATAAGATTATGTTGTTGTTGTTGTTGTTGTTAGTTACAGGGACATTATCGATTTGACCCATTGGTGATTTGGTGTGACAGTTTGAAAATATATTGATGCCTATAATTAGATGTCTACATAAGCTGTGAACAAAACCATGCCAACATGTGGCAGCCTATGGCAATATCACTGGTTTGCCGTAAGCCCATGTGGCCAACAACAGCCACATGCCGCTGCCCTGAGCCAGGACAATCTTTTCCATTGGGCACACTAGGCAGTTGCCTAGGAGCCCCAGGTGGTATATGTATGTCCCAGGAATACAATAAACATACCTTGGATCCTTTGGTTGGCTTTGCTTATTTAACAGTTTTTGTGTTTTTAGGACATGAAAACAGTTAAAAACCATGATGGAGAAGGGAGCCAAAGGCTTCCTGCTCTGCCAAATAGTCTTGTACACTGCAGGCTGCCAATGTACATACAGTACGTGGCGTGATAATATGAGTGTGCTTGGGGGTGGCCATGACCTAGTGTGATGTCATGTATTTGGATGGGGCCCACTGCAGTTTTATGCCCAGGGGCCCATAATGCTGGTAAGACGGCTCTGCCCTGACCACTGGACGGGTGATAGATGCATGATTGCTGGGTCCCCTATTTCTCACTAGAATAGGGTCTGAATTTCTCCTCACTATGGATGTGTGTGAATAGAGTGGTGCTCCTGCATGAACTCTGCCAATCTATTTAGTGTCAATGGTGCTGGCCAAGTACAGTGCTTGGTGGTATCCATCGGTACCATAAAAATTAATGGAATAGTGGTGCACATGCCTGACCTTCAATTCTTTTAAATTCCTCCTCACATTGGTCACGTTTACATTGTTACGAATATTCAGATAGGTGAACTTACTAGGATCAAAAGACACTGTACTAATAGTTATCAATATGACACTAGTAAGAAGGAATTGTTTACCAGGCTGAGTGCTCGTGGGTATCCACAATGGACACTGAACCGAGCTGATAAGAGGCTTGCTACTGTACCCAGAAACCATCTTTTAATAAATCATAATAAGGGCTATAAGAATTATGAGAATTACAGGAATCAGAACAAAATAGTATTTTCTACTATGTATAGCCTTCAATTCAATGAAATAATTTCAATTGTAAAGAAACATCTTCCACTTCTTATGTCTCAGGACTCCATAAGAGACGTAGTATCACCAAATAATATACAGTTTGTCCCCAAGAGAGGCAAGACACTCGGCTCTATATTATCACCTAGCTTATTTTTATCAGATTGTAACCTTTGTAGAGATCACTAGTTATCTACCACTGGTTTCTACAAATGTGGACATGGCCGCTGCACGGCTTGTAATTTTGCAGTAATTTCTAAAAGATTTTAAGAAGGAATATGAGGTTTTCTCATATATAAATTGCAACACAAAATTTGTTATCTACCTCATCACATGCAATATCTGTGATCTTCAATATGTGGGGTGCACGAGCACTTGTTTGAAAATCAGAATCGGACGCCATCTCTCTGATATTAGAGCACCATACAGCACTGGTATTTCAATGGTTTCCAAACATTTCATGGATGTACATAATGCAGACACAACAGGTTTCTCTTTCATGGGGATAGAGAAGGTCAAAAAACCGTTCAGAGGAGGAGACCACCATAAGAAACGTCTCAGTAGAGAAGCTTGGTGGATGTTCAGATTAGGTACACGTTCTCCCTACGGTTTAAATAAAAGACATGACCACATGTATCAATATTGAGATTTTGTTGCTAATCATTTGTTGCTATGTTTATTCTTATTGTATTTCTTGTTTGTATCCTCACTATTGACAGTTTCATAGTATTTATTTTAATTATATGTATATGTTTATTTTAATGGATACAATGTTTCACAGTTGCTGTTTTGATGGCACACTAAGAGTTAAACTGTGTCAGTTCTAACACACAGGTGATCTTCTGATTAGGTGGCTTATAAAACTCTCTTGCCATTCAGTATTTGTGCTATGATTAAGGAAGGTTTCACTTCCGAAACGCGTTAGCGTCTTACCATGTTTTTTCTGTCATTTTCAGCATGGAAAGATTTTTAATAATTTTGAAATAAAGTTTTGAAGAAGTTTTACTCTGATCACCCTGGATTGTTGCTGGAAACAACTTCTTTAGCTTGGTGGACAGTTGTTAGAGGCAGCTTTACCTCTCCGTACACTCCAGTGGGACATTTATATTTAAGGTGAGCTGACCATACAAGTATTTGGATTCCAGCATGTGGCCAACAACACATGTCGCCACATGCAGCTGCCCTGAGCCAGGACAATCTTTTCCATTGGGCACACTAGGCAGTTGCCTAGGAGCCCCAGGTGGTATATGTATGTCCCAGGAATACAAAAAACATACCTTGGATCCTTTGGTTGGCTTTGCTTATTTAACGGTTTGTGTGTTTTTAGGACGTGAAAACAGTTAAAAATCATGATGGAGAAGGGAGCCGAAGGCTCCCTGTCCTACCAATTAGTCTTGTAGGCTGCCAATGTTGACATATATTAAGTGGCGTGATAATATGAGTGTGCTTGGGGGTGACAAGAGGCATGACCTAGTGTGATGTTATGTATTTGGGTAGGGCCCACTGCAGTGTTCTGTCCAGGGGCCGTTAATGCTGTTAAGACGGCTCTGCCCTGACCACTGGACGGGTGATAGATGCATGATTGCTGGGTCCCCTATTTCTCACTAGAACAGGGTCTGAATTTCTCCTCACTATGGATGTGTGTGAATAGAGTGGTGCTCCTGCATGAACCCTGCCAATCTATTTAGTGTCAATGGTGCTGGCCAAGTACAGTGCTTGGTGGTATCCATCGGTACCATAAAAATTAATGGAATAGTGGTGCACATGCCTGACCTTCAATTCTTTTAAATTCCTCCTCAAATTGGTCACACTTATGTGCCACATTCTAGTGACCAGTGGGGATCCCAAGAGTTTGGCTCCCAGTAACCATACATTTGTCAGCTTTCCGTTGGATAGATAATAAATGGTGTTTTTTGTGGGACAATCCCCTTCAATATATGGTACAGGTGGGCACAGCCAGGCTTGAACTAGTCCATAGGGAGCACAGGAAACCCCTGATGTACTCCTGGGCATGGTGGGAAGGCTTTGGACTGCTTTTCAGGAAGAGAGAAGGGGAACATCTCTCCTTATGGAGAGCACCAGTTAAGGTGTGTAGTGTTTTGATTGCCTTTTAGCCCACTACTAAACATCTGCATATCACAAGGCATTATGGGAAAGGAGCTGGGAAGCTCACTGCGCCCTCTATTGGTTTCAGGAAGAGAGGCAGAAAGCAAAAAGAAATGTATCACCATGTGCAGCAGCTGTAGAATCAACATCACTGTTGGGCACCAGAAATCCCAGTGCGACACTGGACACACCTGGCGATGTCACCTACCAGCACCTGTATGTTCACTGCATTCTGATGTAGCAGAAAGAAAGAACTGCGATGGGAATATGGGCTAAATACATATTTATTATTTTAATACACCCATTACTGCAAAGGCCATTGATCTTGTATCTACATCAATATGAATACATAAAATGGTTATGGTCTTTCACCTGTACTTAGTATATCTTTACATAAACTTGTCCAGACTATCATTAACACTTACCTAGCAAATGTTTACAGGCAGCTATTGCCTTTGCTAAGCTGCTTTCTTCAAACATGAGACTCTTGCACACCTTGCTCATTTCAGCTTTGATCTTTGCCCGACTAAGCTCTCCAGTGTGCACCTTGACTGCTTTCTTCAGCTCTGAAAGACATAGAAGTCATGGCCATAAAACACACATAATACCATTAGCACCTGGTCATAAATGAGGGGACGTGAGGTGATGAGAGTACATACCTCGCACAGTGGCTAAGCAGGTTTCACAGTAGAGTCCTTGAGCAAAAAAAACAAACAAATATTACTATGAGCATCTTGCTGTCTGTGGTTCTTACATTCCTCAGCTGCCTAGAACCGTGAACAATGGAAAAATGGAAAGAAATCCCACACTGATCTCCAATCTTAGGGCTATTTCACATGGCGTTTTTGGATCCGATATAAGATCTGTTATGGATCCGAAAATCGCAACCAAAAAAGAAGCGGAGATATAATCCAAAATGGATCCAACATGTATCCAACACGCAAATGCGTGTTTGGATGCATGTTGGATGCAGCAGGATCACACCCTATAGTTTATAACAGGGTTCCTGCTGCATCTTTTGGATCAATAATTGACATGTCAATTCTTAGAGCAGATCCGAAAGACGGAACCGAAATACGCAATGAGACACACATCGACGATTACTCGTCTGAACGGCGATAAGGGTTTTACATTGCGAGCAGTGTAAAATCAAACTGGTCATTGTTAGATGCGTGTTTGGGTCCGTCTAGACCATGTGTGAACATACCCTTAGGGTTATTACATAAATTGCATCATACCAGAAAATAGTGCATAAACCATTGGACCTTATTTGTGCACAAAGCTCTAGTCACCAGGGACTGTCTAAGACACCAAACTGCTATACAACAGAGAAAAGAAAAACTACAGGAGTATAGCCAGTAAGGGAAGCTGGCGGGGCATGGGTGATGGGTACAAGAAGGGTGCCAGCAAGCCTCCCCTTGGCCAGGGTATTTTCTTTTGTAATGCTTTTATTAGGTTCAAACAGACACAAGCATATTAAAGGGGTTGTCTCACTACAAGGATTCCTTTTTATGTTAAAGATCTTGCAAAAACAAGTCACTTTGCAATATGTGTCCTTTAACAGTTGTCCTACCTATTCCTAGATATCCCCTCTTGTACGGGCTGCATCAGCGCCTCAGGTCACTATAGCTACAGACCTGTTCGATCTCATGATAGGCTGCCAGCACTGGTTGCTATAGCTACAGACCTGGCTTCTACTGCAGCCTAGTGGAAGCCAGTAAACACACCCCTGAATGCAAAATGAAACCAAGAAAACAGGACTGAAGCAAGATGAATCAGTGTAGTGAGACGACCCCTTTAAAGTACTGTATAAAGAGCAATATGTTTAAGAAATCAAATGGACACAACTATCCAAACAAGGACACAACTGTCCAAAACACGTATGCGTGATTACTGTATTTTATATGGACCTATTTTTACGTATTTTCTAACACCCAGAGTGCTGGGTTTGCTTAAATATTGGATTTTGCTTGTGCTGTTATCCTGCAGCTTCTTTGCACCTGGAATTCCAGCGTAATATTCACATGGACTGATAGGACGATTATTTTTTCTTGTTTTTATTAAAATTATTAGACACCAGGACATGGGGCACTACACTTCATGGCATCCTGAACCTGACATTAAACCACAGGCTTTGGCATCTATTACATGAATTGTTGGCTAACATGCGAACAATGACCTTATAAGAGGTGTTGACCATATTCGATCACCAATGTCCACCTTAAAAACAGTTTTGACAATCCATCAATACCACTGATTGATACATGTGAACCTCAATGTATTCACTATTAAACATGTTCACAACCATTTCTTTATCTCGTCATAGGTCCCAAAACACAAACAAGCTCCTCATAAATAAGCAGCTGTCCTGACAGCTGTCACTTCTCTGGAATATAGCAGATAGACGTCTATTGAGGACATACAGCTGCTCCAGACATTGCTTGTCTTGTAAGTGCACAACGATTTTTCCTACCGATAGTGAGTAGCATACTGAACATACATACAATGATACATTGCAGATGTTTTCCAAGCAATTTGATAAAGGCACAATCACAATTATTCGAAACAACAACATTTTTTCAACAAACTACAGTGAGGATTTTGGCAAAATAAAAAAAATATTTTCTATAAGATTCTGTCCCTGCTAAGACAGGACCCTCTGTTGGCCAGTAAAGTAGAGGAAGGAATTTTATTTGTTCCGAGACAAGGTAGAACTTTAGGAAATGAAGTATCCCCTAATGTATTTCAAACTCCTAAAAAAGCCCCAACGTATGGATTTCCCAAAAAGTTTTTTTTTCCGATGTGAGGGGCTAGATGCAATCTTTGCCAGTATGCCAACAAAATTGCCTATTTTACTGAATGGGAGGGCACCAAGACGTACTCTATAAAAAAATGTTTAAACTGTGACACGGATCAAGTGATCTACATGATTGTGTGTAATGTAATAAATATTACGTGGGCAGTACAGTCAGAAAGTTGAAGGGCAGAATTGCCAAACACATTACTATCTGGAGCAGTTAAGCATTTTGTAGAAGAGCATTAGGGCTCCTTGGATACATCTGCCTACTATGGTATAGAAAGAGTTAAAAGACCTGAGCTAGGAGGAGACTGGGTGAAGGCTGAAAGAGCCTCCTGGATTCTTAATCTTAAAGGAGTTGTCTCACTACAAGGTTTGCTTTTTATGTTAAAGATCTTGCAAAAACAAGTCACTTTGCAATATGTGTCCATTAACAGTGTCCTACCTATTCTAAGATATCCCCTCTTGTATGGGCTGCATCAGTTCCTCAGGTCGCTATAGCTACAGACCTGTTCAATCTCTCCTGATAGGCTGCCAGCACTGGTTGCTATAGATACAGACCTGGCTTCTAATGCCGCCTAGTAGAAGCCAGTAAACACGCCCCCCTGAATTCAAAATGAAACCAAGAAAACAGGAGTGAGGTAAGATGAATCAATGTAGTGAGACAACCCCTTTAACACTAGAGCTCCTGCAGGTTTGAATTATCGCACTGACCTTACATACATATTTTAAGACATTAATAAGTATGAAGCTAGCGACATAGAATTTTTGCTCAGAGTTTAAGTAGTATATGTATGAGGGGTTGAAATGCAGGCTTAATGTGTCCGTTAGCACTGGGAAGTGATGTGACGAATAAATGGACCAATGGTTGTTTTCTTTATTGCTTTTAAATGTCATGCGGAGTAAGTGAAAGTTAGGCTGTGATTAAGAAGGCTTATGTGGTTCGAAACGCGTAAGCGTATTTCTCTTTCAACCTGCATTTTTTAGCTGTTTGCTTATGGCTCTTTTTCTACTAAGTAAAATACCTGCTTTTATTCTAAACACGCTGGATGGTCACTTTGCTTTATAACCTTACAGTGTTGATCCAGAGTTAGAAAAAAAATGAGGCAGATGTTAATTTCTCTATACTAGAGAAAAAGGTTCTTACTGCCTCCAAATAACTCCCTGGGTTAATATCCCATCTCCACAATATAGCACTCATAACCTGTAAAAAGACTATTTCAAGAAAGGCATTTGGGACCTTTTTGAACTGGCCAATATATCCACCATCACAACAAGTTCTATAGTGTCACTGCTCTTAGGGGATGTTCACATGATGTTTCTTAGATGCGTGTTTGGATCCTTGTTTCGGACCCAAAACGGACTCAAACACGCATCTAAAAGGTTCAGTGTGATTTACATTGCTTTCAATGTAAAACACGCATCGGTGTTCAGATGAGTGATCCATGATGAGTGTTTACTTGCGTCTTTCTGATGCATCTTTCGGATCTGTTCAAAGAATTGACATGTCAATTCTTCATCCGTTTTACGCAGCAGACGCCCTTTTTAAACTATAGGGTGCGAATACGTCTTTCAGATCCAAAGGATGCGTTTTATGTAGCGCTTTTGAATACATCTTTCGGATCCGAAAAAAAAGTATTCCCAAAAAACCCTTTTGAACATAAAACCCCTTTAAATAAAAATTTTCCCTGGATGGTGAAATCTTCTTTCCTCTAGATGTAGAGGATGCCTCCTTTTCGTTGTAATAGACCTATGTGTAAAAAGATCACAAGAAAGATCTCTACTACAAATTTTTGCTTTTTTCAACCACAGGCTCAGAAAACCTTTTAAAAAGGTTTTTTCCTAAAATTTAAAACCCAAGAAACTTACCCCGGTTAAAGGGGGGTTCCCATAAACTTACCGTATAGTGTGCAGGAACTACCGATAGGGGGAAAGCAAATTTGGGGAAATTACCGATAGTGTGCAGGGAACTTACCGTATAAGGTTGGTGCAGGAAAAAACAAAATTTCCGGGGGGGGTTTTTTTGGGTTTCCCAAAGGGGAAAATTACCTAATCAAAACCCGAGAACCCTAAGGTGATCTAAGTATAGTTTAAAAAAAACCCAGAGTGGTTATACACTGAGAAGTATTATGGCTGTGTGAATCATCTTACATCTACATGTATTAAAAAAGCGCCTAGGGAAATGGGTTGTTTGACCGTCTCTCATGGCTTCTAAATCTCACACAAGTTTCAGCTAGGTCAACAACACAGAGTCATTCTAAAGAATTAATAATCTGATTTTTTTCCATTAAATTTCCAGGAAAAGAAAGTTTGTAAAAAAATAAGGAAAAATTTTATTGCAGGGAGCTCATTTTGTACATTAACCCAAGCAGTCGCACAACAAAAAACTTGTTGGGCTGGGGGGGCGGCCTTGCCCTTTCTGAAGTCTCTGTTGCGAAGGAAATCGTAGTTATGATATGAAATACAAAATATGAGTCTGCCAGGTCCCTTTGCAATGAGTAGGGATGTATTACTGTGCGCTTGGTCTCTCTGAACAACCTCCCAAACTTTCAATGGTGGGGGAGGGAGAGGTGATGGGAATAGCTATTCATTGCTCAGCAACGTGTTGAAATTGTAAAGCAAGGTGTAAGCCCGATTATGTATACGGAAAAAAGTTAAACACAAGGGGAAAACAAATCCTTTAACCCAGCCCACAAATTCCTCTTTGCCTACGAACGTATTTCTGTGGACCGCGGAAACACATTCACTGCAGAATGGGTTTTTGTTCAAGTGGCTATTTCCGCTTTTAAATGCAGAAACTCTAGATCTGTGTCATGATTTGGATCAGTGGCAATGAGTAAGAACTTTTGTTCGAAACGCGTAGGCTGGGTCACTTCTCTCTACCATACTTTGCTATCTGTTCATGAATTGTGACCGCTGTGTTTGGATATCTATTTTATGAATCTTTTTGGAATAAAGCTTTCAAGTTGTTATATGATGATTGGTGCTGGCGTTTTTCTATTTTTCCATTGATTTCTTCTGTGTACTGTCAGGCACGAGGACAGTGAGCTGTTCATCCTTTTTGTGATACCTCAGGCAGTTGTTAGTTCATCCATCGGCACCCAGCGATCCCACAAAGGGGTTTGTGTAGGAAACAAACTAGCCCCCTCTTGTCAAAACCATAATGCCCAATAGCTTTGTTTTGGCTTAAGGGAAAAATTTCCGGGATCAGGTAAGCTCTGGACCCGGCCATTAAAGCAGGATACCAGAACCCCAGAGTATGATCTAGGGAGATCTGGTTCTCCATGGGCCACAGATGATCACCTCAGCTGCATGCGGCCCGCGTGCTTGAAACACAGGCTCTGAAATCAATCCCAGACCGGTAAAAAAATAAATAAAACATCTTAACACAAATGGAGTCTATATGGAAGTGCACACAGACTGTACTCTTTGGTACTAAAGAAGCTGTACTGGGTCTGTGTCAGTGTGCATGAGCCCTTAGGATATGTTCACACAGCGTTTTTGGATACGATTTTGGGTCCGTGTTGGATACGAAAATCGCATCCAAAAGGGTAGCCTCAATCGGATTCAACACGACCCCCCTGCTGTTTTGGGTCCATGTTGGGGTGCGCAGGATCGCACACTATACTTTAAAAAAAAGGGCTCCTGCTCATCTTTCGGACCAAGAATTAAATGTCAATTTTTGGAACGGATCCGAAAGACGCAGCAAGACACACATCGGCGATCACTCGTTTGAACGCCGATACATGTTTTACATTGCGAGCAATGTAAATCACACTGTTCATTGTTAGGCTATGTTTACACAGCTGATTGACGCCGTAATTGCGGGACGGATTTTGCCCCGCAATTACGGCGTGTGCCATGCAGCGAGGACGGGGCGGGGGGCCGGCAGCTCGCCGGCCCCATAGACATCCATTATCCACGGCGCGTATCCCGCTGGGATGATGTGTATGTCACTTTCTCCCCGCTCTCGAAATCCGGCGAGCGGGGAGAGGAGGCGGAATCCGTAGTTCTCTATGAGAACTGTGGATTACCGTAATGACAGGGACGGATTTCAGCCGTAACTCGCGCAGTACGGCGCAGAATACGGACTGAAATCCATCCCAAAATCAGCCATGTGAACACAGCCTTAGATGCGTGTTTGGGTCCGTCTAGACGGATCCAAACACGCCTCTAAAAGTGTATGTTCACACGGAGCAAACACACCGTGTGAACATATCCTTACAGTCTTTAAAGGGAATCTGTTGCTAATTTTTTTTTTATTTATTAAATCAAGACCCTGATCCATATTCTTTTCTTCTTCACCGTTTTTATTTCCTTATTGTAGATTTCTCAGTTAAGTCGTCTACATATGTATTGTGGGGGCAGCCGTCTGGATGGATCCTGTGTCATGTATACACATTGGTGTCACCTTTCAGTGTAACCCTGCTTGTACTGATAAAGAGCAGACTACTGAAAATCTCTCTCTACAGAACAGGAAGTTTCAGACAATTACTAGGCCTAGTGGCCAAAGTGAAAACTGCAAGACTTAAGAATTTTAAATTTTTTTTGAAAGTGATATGGAAAATTAAAAAAAACATAACCAAAAACTCTTTAAAAAATGTGTTTAACATAAAAACGGGAGTTAAACAATAAGTAATTTTTTGATGACACATTCCCTTTCATGTTTTAGACCTGAAAGCATTTGAGGCACTTTAATTGCCCCTTAGGGTGAGTCCATGCGGAACATGTAAGATGCCGGTTGGATTCTGTTTTAGAATATGGCCGGTATTTTATCGTCTTTTCAGTGGTTTTGGGGGACGGTTCTGTCTGCGGTTTGTGGATTCGCCCTTCCCCCATAACCACTGAATTGCACATCTACTGCCCAAAAACCAGGCGGAAGATTGTGCATGTTCAAAGTTTTTGGAACTCCGGTGACTTAAAATCTATTCAGTAGTCTACACTGCTTTTAAAGTCTATGGTGTGGTTTCTGGTCGGTCTTCAAACGGTTTCCAAATCCGCAAACCATCTGAAAATCCGACCAATAAACGGACGGACCCTAAGGGTATGTTCACACGATGTACTGCTGTGCGTACAGTACATCGTGTGTTTCGGGAGCTCGAGCTGGTCAGCGTGTACTCGCGGGGGGAGGGGGGGCGACGGGCTCATAGCCATGCATTACTCGTGGCGCTTACATGTCACTTATTTCGTATTGTATGAGCAGGGAGAGGAGGCGTAATCCATAGTTCTCTATGAAAGCTATGGATTACCATAATTATGGGGCACATTTCCCCACGTATTAAGTGCAGTACGCCTTAGGCTATGTTCACATGGCTTAATTGCGGGACGTAATTACGTCCCGCAATTACGCCGTGTGGACGGGGGCGGGGCGGGAGCGGGGGAGTGACGGGGGCCGCACTTCGCCGGCCCATAGACAATCACTGGTAGGGTTGCGTTATTTACTGCCGCTAGAAGTGACATGTCAATTATCCTCCCCGCCCGGGGCGGCTTCGCCGGGCGTGGAAAGGAGACGTAATTCCATAGTTTCTCTATGAGAACTGTGAATTAAACCGTAATGAATGGCCTTTTTTTTTTCGGCCCGAATTGCCGCACTTCGCGCGTAATTACGGACCGAAATACGCCCATTTTAAACCGTGTGAATATGAGCCTTTACTGTGTATTTAGCAAAGAGTGCTGACTAAAGGACAAAGCTGAAATTTCAATGTTCACTGTCCTGTGCTCCCTCCGGTAACTACTGACTTTTGAAGACAAAGAACACTAATAACATTTGCTATGTCTTTACTTTATCTATGTTCATCCTAGTGATACTTTTTCTTAAAAAAAAAACAAAAAAAAAACCACTGGTTAGTTCACAACATCACAAACCAACTGTTGATATTTTTAGGACTACATAGTTTTTTGCTACCTGCACATGACTGCTTGAAGCCTAAGGGTATGTTCACGTAGCGGTTTTTGGGTCAAATTTGGTGGCGATTTTGTCCCCAACACAGCGTCAAAAACAACTATAAAACGCCCCCAATTTATTTTAAAAATTATTTTTCCCCTTTTGTAAAATAATAATAATCATACAAAGCGGGTTTACGTGTTATTTTTTCGCGCTTATTGTAAGCGCAGAAATATAAGTGATGTCAATTCTTTGAGATGGATTCTGTGCCTTCCATATAGTATCTAGGGGGCGAAAAAATCCGCCTCTGAAAACCAGTGTCGTATTCTCGTCTGAAATCCGCGCTTACAAGGTTTTCTGATGAGGATACAACGCGGATTAAAATGCTGGAATTTTGTGTGAACAAATCCTAAGGGTATATACACACGGCGTGTTGACTCCGTTTTGCATACGTTTTTAGATGCGTGTTTGGATCCTTGTTTCGGACCCTAAACGGACCCAAACACAATGTGCAGCGTGATTTCCATTGCTTTCAATATAAAACATGCACTGGCGTTCAAACCAGTGATCGCCGATACGTGTTTACTTGCCTCTTTCTGATGCGTCTTTCGGATTCGTTCAAAGAATGGTCATGTCGATTCTTGATCTGTTTGATGCAGCAGACGTCTTATTTAATAATATAGGGTGCGTTCCTGCTGCAGCCAAAACGCATCCAAACACACACCTGCATTTTGGATGCGTGCTGAATGCGTTTTGGATGCGATTTACGCAGTGCTTTTGTATGCATTTTTCAGATCCAAACACGCAGTGTGAACAAACCATTAAGGCCGGTTCACACGGCTTATTCAAGCCGTAATTGTGGGACGGATTTCGCTCGCAATTCCGGCTTGAATAAGGGGCGGGGGCGCTGCCCGCCGGCCCGATAAACATGCATTATCCATGGCGCTTATTCCGCCGGGATAATGAACATGTCACTTTCTCCCCGCCCGGCGGATTCGCCGAGCGGGGAGGAGAGACGGAATCCATAGTTCTCTATGAGAACTGTGGATTATTGTAATGGCTGGGACAGATTCCAGCAGTATTGCAGCGCAATACGGCTAAAATCCGTCCCTGCAATAAGCCGTGTGAACGGCCCTTTAGACATCGCATGACAGAGATAAAAAAAAAAAACAAAAACAACTTACTGCGATCAACACCAGAAGGAAGCTCGTCCTCTGCTCCAATGGTCAAAATGACGAGTGCTACAAGAAGTAACAGCGTGGTCTCCATTACTAGTCCCATTGTCAGCAGAGTGAGGGGACTCGGTTTTGGATGCTGAAGCGCTTTCCTGGAAGACTGAAGGCAAAACCAGTTAGTCTGTAAGCCCTGATATTAGAAATGACAAAGACAACAACCACCTCCCACCTGCTCATTTACCCTCACTACTACAGTGACAAACACAAAACAAACAGCAGCATACCTCTAGCACAATCTCTGCTCAAAGGGACTGATACAGAGTACTGTAATTGTATCCCATCAGGTGGGCTTGAGCTCTGTTCACACCTGCGCTATTGCGTCCTGTCAAGCTCAGCTGTATTTTTGACTGGAAGGATAACACTATCTGCGCTTTTTGTTGCCATCAACAGTATGAACATCATACAAATCCCATAGAATGAATGAGATCTATCACAATCTCACTGAATTAGAGCGGACTTGGCTCAGTTATAAGTGGCAGCCATGATGCACAGAGTCGAGTACCCTGTTTCCCTGAAAATAAGACAGTGTCTTATATTAATTTTTGCTCCTAAATGCAAGCTAAGACTTATATTTAGGGGACGTTTTTTTTTTTCTATGAAAAATAATTCACATTTATTGTTGAACAAAACATCAACATGTATGAATATACTGCAGTGATTTCATCACAAGCATCAGCAGAAGCAGCCAAACTCTGAATTGCATAAAAAAAAAAAAATGTACTATGTCTTATTTTCGGGGAAACAGGGTAGTAAATGTATGTAAATAGAGATTTGTACATAGTGAGGGTATGCACTTACTTCAAAGGATGTTCTCACCTATGCTGTTTCACAGCCAGTTTCAGGCTCTCACTTCCTGTTCAGGCTGTGGGTGGTTCTACAGCAGTGATTGACATTTCCCTTTATCTGACAATGTTAGAGGGACATTGGTGAGGGAGGGATCCAAACAGCAGGGCACAGGGCTCTACAGTGTTGGTCAGTAAGAAGCATAAACAAGCTCCTGTGCTGCTGATAAGACACAGCGGTGAGTGATATAATTTAGTCCAGGGCTCTTAGAGGAACACTGGTGAGGAAGGGGTCTTAACAGCCAGACACAAGGTTCCAGAGCTCTAAAGGGTTAAAGTTTGTCAGTAAGAAACAAAACCCAAACTTCCCGGGGCTGCAGATAAGACCAGGGACGAGTGATATCATTTATCCCAAAGGGGTCCTAGAGGAACACTGGTGAGGGAAAGGGTTTTAAACAGGGCCCGACACAAGGTTTCCAAAAGCTTTTAAAGGGTTAAAGGGGGTTTTTTCAGTAAAAACCCTAAACAAACTTTTTGCTTTCAGGGGTAAGACACACACGAGTCCAGGGCTGCTAGACAGAGAATGGGTTTTCACTGCCGAGGGAAAACCCTCTGTAAAACAACAGGAAAATAAAAACTACTCCCAAAATGAAGCAAAATCAGATAAGGGGAATGTATTTTGGTAATAATCTTTATTTAAACCCCCCTTAGTTAATCAAATTTTATGGAACACCCCGTTAAAAAGGCCCTTTTCTCACAACAGGAAATTGAGGAAGATTTCTAGGGTTTTGGGGCCCTTAATGCTGAAAAACTACGGGGCCCACCTCCCACGTTTGGCCCCCCTACCTTTCCCAGATCAGGGATCCTTTTAAACGTGGCCCTCCAAACTTTTTAAACTAAAAAATCCCAACCATTTCCCACTGTTTTTCCATTATAAAGACAAAATTGGGGAGTTGGGGTTTCCCAACAAACTGCAGGGCCCCGTTTGGATGCCCGTCCTAGGGTGAACCCCAAAAACCCTTTTTTTTTTTTAAAGGAGAGGGATGGTGGGGTCTCCCTTAGACCTGAATGGGAGTTCCGAGTCTGTAATCAGAGCTCCCGTTCATGCCTCCCGTTTAAACCCCAATGACTGTATTTGATAAGGAGGCCCTTTTACCTTGACAAGGTCGGGTTGGGGGCCCCCTGGCCCCGAGTCACAATCTTTTTACTAAAAGGACCTGTCCTCTCCCCCCCCAAACTGACTTCCATAACACAACTGCTAAGCCCACAGCAATTTCCCCCCGTCAAAACGGCCTTTTTGGTCCCCAACAGGGTTTGCAAACGGAAGGTTAAAAACCCCCCTTCAGCGAAAAAAACCCCTAAAGTCAGCAGCAGGCGTTCCCGCGCGGGAGACGTGATGACGTCACCGCTCTCCATGTAAAGTGCTTCCCCTGCGGCTCAGGCGTGGAAGCTCCGCCCAGCGCGGTGACGCCCAGTAAACGGGGGGCAAAATTGGGGGTTGTAGCTTAAACCTTTTGACGTGTAGGCGGGGCGGGGATAACGGGGGATTGGGGGCGCGGCTGCTGCCCCTGTTTAACCGCAGAGAGCCCCCCCCCGGGGGAGTGGGTTTACCCCCTCAGGGGAAACACGGCAAACAGTGAGGGGCCAGCGCTGGCAGGGGGGAAACCGCAAAAGATAACCTGACTGTAAAATATTTTGGCGGCTGGAGGGCTTTTTAAAGGGGGGACTCCAGCAAAAACCCTTTAGCTTTGGGTTTAAATAAAAAAGGGGGAAAGCTCTGTTTCTTTTGGCTTCATACCAATTGTATTACAAAAAAAAGGGGAAAATAAATCCCTGCAGGGTTTGGAAGCAATTCCCCAAACTCTGCTGTAGTTATCACCACGTATGGGGAAAAAAAAAAAAACATTTGCCTAGAACCACAGCACTGCCTTTCGGTGCCCTACTCTGGTGTCTCCGCAGCAGCACAGCTTTGGGGTCGTTTCCCACCCAACTCTCTCCCTACAGGACAGGGCGGGACCCACGGGATTTTGGATGTGCCGGCCCCCCTCCTTTTATTTTTTTGGAATAGGGGGAAGGGGGAGTTTTTCCTTAAATCCAATTTTTTTTAAGTATAAAAGGGGGTTGCCCTCATACGGGGATTTCTTTTTATTTAAAGACCCCTTGCAGAAACAATCACTTTCAATATTGTCCTTTAACAGTTCCTCCCTTTTCCCCTAATATCCCCTCTTGAAAGGGGTGGCATCAGTTTCCTCGGGTTCCCTAAAGCACAAAACCTTTTTCAAATCCTCCTAAAAGGCTGCCAGCACTGACCCTATAGTTTACAGACCTGTTCGATCTCTCCTGATAGGCTCCAGCACTGGTCGCTATACTACAAAACCTTTTTTGATCTCCCCCTGAAAAGGTTTGCCACACTGGTCGCTATGGGCTACAACCGTTTGATCTTTTTCTGAGGGCTGCCAGCACTGGTCGCTAAAAGCTAAAAGACCTTTTTTGATCCCCTCCTGTGGGCCCTGCCAGACGGGTTGCTATAGCTAAAAGACCGGGTTTGATCTCTCCTGATAGGCTCCCCAGAAACGGGTTGCTATAGTTTACGGGAACCTTTTTGGGTTTTCTCTCCTATGGGGCCTGCCAGGGGTTTTGGCCCGCAAAAGCTACAAAACCGTTTGATCTCCCCTTTGAAAGGCGCCAGCGCTGGTCGCTATAGCTACAAAACCTGTTTAATCCCCCTTTATAGGCTGCCGGCGCGGGTCCCCTAAAAGCTACAGACCCTCCTTGTCTCTCCTGATGGGCCCCGGGCCTGGACCAATAGCTACAACCTCCTTAAATCTCCCTGTTTGGGCCCGGGCCGGCGCGGTCCCTTAGTTTCAGACCCCCCTTGGGATCTCTCCTGATAGGTTTTCCGGCGTTTGGTCGCTAAAAGCTAAAACCCCACCTTGATCTCCCCTTTAAAAAGGCTTCTACGTTGGCGCAACAGACCGGGGCCCCTCAAGCAGCTCATCACGCAGGCCGGTAAACAACCATCTGAATTAAAAAATGAAACCAAAAAACGGGTACTGAGGAAAGAGGAATAAAAAGTATTTGATAAAACCCCTCAAAACTATTCATAAACGGGCCCGGTGTAGCCCTTTCCCGCCCTTCCCCCCAAAGTGCAAGTTTTAAGCACCCCCTTAGGCTAAGTTCACGCGGCTCATTTGGGGGGGGGCATCCAGACCCCCCGTGTTTTTGGGGAGTTTGGAGCCCGCGGGGGGTTGGGGGGATGGAAAGCCCCCCGGGCCCCATAAAACATTCATTACTGGGGGCTAACGCTGTAAAATAATTGCCATGCCATTTTATCCCCCCCGGGCGGCGGTTTTCGCCGAGCAGGGAAAAGGAGAGGGAATCCATAGGTCTCTATGAATCTGGGGTTTAACCGTGGGGGATTTTTTGAGCACAGTAGGGCGCGAATTACTCCCAAAATTTAAAAGCCGTGTGACCTTACCCCAAAAGGCTGATACCTGGGCGTCCCATAAAACCCCCTGCTAAATGAAAGTACGTGCACCCCCATACTGGGGGCCCGCCCCGGGATCACTTTTTTTTGGGGAATATGTCGGTGAGTGCGATGAAACAGGCTCGGAAATGTGTGGTGTGAACATACAATAAGGCTATGTTCACGCGGCTTATTTGCGGGGCGAAAATTTACCCCCGAAATTTACGGCGTGTGGCGGGACGGGGGGGCCATAATTCTATCATTACTAGCGGCGCTAAAACGGGCTGATAATTCACAATCCCCTTATCTCCCCCCCGGCGTATTCCCCAGCGGGGAGAGGAACGAAATCCATGGGTTCCCTTTTGAAAAACTGTGGATTACCGAAATGAAGGGGAACGTTTTCCCCCGCCCCTAAAAAAAACCCCATCCCCCGCGGGCCTTAAACGGACTGAAATGCGTCCCATTTTAAGCCGTGTGAACATGGCCTAATACTTTTTCAGGCAATTTCATGTTCTTTTACTTTTTTTCTTGTCTTTCTCCTGTGATCTGTTATTTTTTATGTATATATTTTTTAATTTTAATATAGGAAAAGGGCCCATATAAGGAAAAAAGGGCTTTCCACCGGGGGGTTTTTTGGGGCAAATTTTAACCACATTTTGTGCAGCAATTTCACATTAATTTCTGTTCTTTTTCCCTTTTCAAAAAACTCATTGAAAAAAATTCACCGTGTGAAAGCACCCATATAAAGTTCAGGGGTTGTCTGGGGCGGGGCGAAAAGTTGCTGTTTTGGGCTGTAAGGCCGGGTCTACACAGCCCTAGTTTGGGAAAATTTTACATACGGGAAATTTTGGGTGCCCCTGCAGTTTTTTGGGGACGGCGGGCCCCTTTTTGGGGGCCGACCCATAAAATTTACTTTTAAAAGGGAAACCAACAGGAAATTTTGGGGATGGCCGGAGGGTTTTCCGACCGGCAATAGCAAATCCGTGTAGACTACAGCTCGGATTTTTTATTGCGGTCTATGGGCACTTGTTTTCAGCCGGGTTTAGGGTACAAAATCCGACGGGGGATCCTTGCTGGGGTAGAAACCCGGCCTGAGGGTTTCAAATCCCCGCGGCAGAGGGCCAAATACTTACAGCTTTCTAAACACACAACCGGTATTTTTTACTCGGTTTTTTAAACTTTTTTTTGTCCTTTTTTTGGGGCGTCCCCTTTCCCAAATTTACCAGTGCTAAATCTACTGTTTTCCCGGTGAAAAAACAGCGGAAAAGAAATTTTTCGAAGGGTTTTTTGTTTTTTTTTTTTTTTTTTGGTTTTAAAAAGGGAATTTTTTTACCCTTTTTTATTTTTTTTTATTTTATTATTTTACTTTTTCTATTTTTGTCCCACATAAAATCAAAAATAGAAACCTTTTGGGGAAAAATTTTTTTTTTTATTTCTTTGTAAATGGGGCTGCTATATTAGCCCCCCCAAAAATGATGAGCCCTTTTTTTCCTTTAAAAAAAATCGCCCCTGAAAGTCCTGTAGGGCGCTCTCGGTTTTTTTGCTGAAACCCTGGAAATCCCCCCTTACCCCGGGGAAATCCTGCCTATCCATTGAGCGTTTTCCCCTTTAATGAAAACCCGGGGGGGCAAAGGGGTGGAATAATCCGTCTCTGCCTTCTCAGTTTAAAGGGTTTTTGGGAAACGCCGACAGCCGGGTTTTTTTCCGCTCGACTATGAAAGTTTGGGTGCTTTTTTTAAAGGTTCCAAGGGGGGGGGGGGGGGGGGGAACGGGGGCCCCGGGACCCCGGGGGCGCCACTTAAAGGGGTGTTCTGGGATCTAACAAAGCTCGTTGGTCCATCAGGCATGATAAAGAATAGAAGAGAAAACTCCTACTCCTCTCCCCGACGCTTCTGTCCAGTCTGTTCATCCCGCTGAGGCAGTGAGCATTCATCATTCATGTGACAGGTGCAACCAATCACAGACCCAGCTGTGCTAGGAACAGAGCCCTATTGCTGGAGCAGTCTCTGTAAGCCCCGGGGAGCAGAGGAAACCTCCGATCCCTGGCACCTAAAGGGAACCTGTCACATAGGTTATGCCCCCCTTGCTGAGGGCAGCACAAGCTAGTGTCAGACCTGCTGTTTCCAGCGCTGTGTCCCTTATTCTTTTAAATCAGCATTTTTAGAGCATTTACCCCTCAAATCTTACTTAAAAAAACAGGGGGTTAAGGGGGCCCCCCACCAAAGTTTTTGCCCCCCCCCACTGGCAGTTTTACATGTTTCACCTATTCAAATGAAAGGCCCGGGGGATGTAAAAAAAGGACTCTTTTTATGAAAAACTTTTCGCTGAAAACTGCAGATTTGGGGGATTAAGTCCTGAAAACTGCCCGGATCTTTCAGAAAAAGGGGAATCAGCACTTGGAAAAAGCAAATCTGACACTACTTTTGCTTGGGCCCCCAGCAAGGGGGGAAAAACTGGGCAGGTTCCCTTTAAAAACCCCCTTTATTGCATCCCGTCACGGACCGTTGGGTAGCAGGGAAAACCCTTTGGTTTTAAAACGGGGGGAATTTTTGGGGGCCCTGATTACACGATGGGAGCCCTGGGAACCTTTGAGTAAACCCCAGGGGGTTTCGTACAGCAAGCCTGCGGGCCAGGGAATCAGACTTCAAAAAAACCCAAAAAAAAAGGGGGGGGTTATAAATGTGAATGGTGGGAAAATCCCGTAAATGGATACATCAAAGGAAAAATTAAAAATCTTTTTCACAAAATGGTGGTTGGGGACGGATAAAAACGTAGCATTTACATAACCAACACCTAAGAAAGCTCACTATAATTGTGAAACTGATCCTTCCACATTTTGTCACTTTCCTTCACTTTTTCCCAAAAAAAAATTGGCACTTTTCCTGGCGGAAAAGTCCCCAAAATTTTTGGGATTTGAATTAAATTTTTGTGCCCCCCAAAAAATCAATTTGTTTTAACCCCAGGTTTTTTATATAAAAAATATTTTTTTTGGGAAATGGAAATTTTACATCAATTTTTCCTGCAAAATTTTAAATTTTAGTTTCTAGGGTTTCAAAAGTTAGTTTCGTTTTAAAGAAACACATGTCCATCAATTTTAAGGGTTGGGGTTAAAATATGGTGAGGGGGAGGGACAAGGAAAATTTGAGCCCCCCCCCGCCTCACCCACTGGTCAAACCCCAAACCCCGCAACCCACAAGGCAAGAACCAATCTGCTCCAGTGGAGACCCCATCTCTGACCCCAGAGCCTCCACCAGACAGGATCCAGAATATCGTATAGCTACATACGCATTAATATTCTTTAGTTTCAGGTAGGTATCTAAGCCTTTCTTGAAAGTCTCTACTGTTCCTGCTGTGACCAGCTCCTCAGGCGGCTATTCCACAGATTCACAGTTCTTACAGTGAAGAACGCTCTTCTCCTCTGGAGATTGAATCCTTTTTTCTCTAGTCGAAGGGAATGTCCTCTTGTCTTTTGAGGGGGCTTCACTTGAAATAATTTTTCCCCATACTTTTTGTAGGAACCATTTATAAAGTTATATAAATTAATCATGTCCCCCCAAAGCCGTCTTTTCTCAAGACTAAATAAGTTAAATTCTACTAACCTCTCCTCATAACTAAGATGCTCCATTCCCCTTATAAGTTTGGTTGCTCGTCTTTGCACTCTCTCTAGCTCCATTACATCTCTTCCATAAACTGGGGCCCAGAACTGAACAGCATATTCTAAGTGAGGACGCACCAATGCTTTGTACAGCAGTAGAATTATATCCTTGTCCCGCGAGTCCATGCCTCTTTTAATACACGCCAATATCTTACTTGCTCTAGAGGCAGCTGATTGACACTGCATGCTGTTCTGTTGTCTATGATCTACAAGAACGCCCAGATCTTTCTCAACAAGCGATTCTCCTAGTTTTTCTCCCCCTAGGACATATGATGCCTGCAGATTATTCCTACCCAGATGCAGAACCTTACATTTATCCACATGGAACCTCATTTGCAAAGTGGAACCCCAAACACTCAGTGTGTCCAGGTCTGCTTGCACTTTTTGAGCATCTTCCATAGATTGCACTCTACCCTGCATAGCTTGGTGTCATCTGCAAGAATAGAAACCGTGCTATTGATCCCCTCCAATATATCATTAATAAATACATTAAATAAGAGAGGACCCAATACTGAGCCCTGGGGTCACCACTCACAACCGGGGACCACTCAGTATAGGAGTCATTTACCACCACTCTCTGAGTACGATCCAGCAGCCAGTTTTTAATTCCAATTACACACTGTTTCTAACCCAATGGATTCTAGTTTACCCAACAAACGCTTATGCAGTGCAGTGTCAAACGCCTTTGCAAAGTCTAAAAACACAGGGCGACATGTATGAATTCGATTGCGTACTTTTTTTTTTTCAATTGGCGCCGACAGCAGAGTTCTAAATAGATATAGAAGAGTGTAGAATACGACAGATTTTTGGCGCATTACATAGAGCTTAATGCGCCAAACTTTGAAATGGGCATAGAGTGTAATGCGCCAAAACTTGCGCACTAAGCTCTATGTAATGCGCCAAAAATCTTCTTTCTGCATTCTTCTATATCTATTTAGAACTGTGGTGTTGGCGCCAAGTTAAAAAAAAGTACGCATTCGAATTCATACATGTCGCCCACAATATCCACAGCTGCCCCTCTATCCAGACTTCTACTCACCTCTTTATAAAAGCAGATCAGATTGGTCTGACAGCTTCTGTCCTTAGTAAATCCATGCTGGCAATCGCTAATAATATTGTGTTTGTCAACATACTCCTGTATATAGTCCCTTTTTCAGTCGTTTTGCATAATAAAGCGCTGTTGAGTTTTTGGACACTGATCCGCATTAAAATCTGTATTAAAAAAAAAAAAAAAAGTGCAAAAAGCTTTCTGGTCATTTTTCACACCATCCCTTTGAATTCAATAGAAAAATTTTCTGAGTAAAATTGGACAGAAAAATTAACATGTTTTTTTATTTTTTTTTTTAAATCAAACCTCAAAACCCGAGTCGTGTGGACTAAAGCATGGATTTTCAATTTAGGTCTATGGGATGGTTTACAGTCTGATTTTGAAGAGTACTTAAAATCCGCATTTGCGTGGATTCTGACTTGAGATACTCAATGTGTAGACGGACCATTATTAAGTGGCATTCTGTTTTGGTCTCTTTTAAGGCGTTTTGTGAGACTGCCGTGTGCCCAAAACTGGAATGTCAGCTGCTATGACCAACCCCTTCAACTAAGCTCCATTCACTAAGGCCATGTCTACACTGCAGTGGACAAAAAAAGACCCGAAAACGAATTATTAAAAACGTTCATTAAACTGAGTTTTCTGTCCACTGCCTGTCAGAAGCAGCTGGAAAAAACCGGCCGTTTTTTACGCGAGTTGCAGTTTTTGGCGGGTGTTTTACACGCGTTTTTTGCTTGTCTTTAAGTCTGTTTTTTAATGTCTGCATAAATTAAGCCATTGGATGTAACTCCACCCTACAAAAGGGTAAGTAAAGCACCTCTTTGCATTTATAGTGATCTTGTAGTCGTTTTACAGATTTTAGCGCTAATAAAGTTATCTTGCGTTTGTGGCAAAAAATAAGTTTTTTACGGATTTTGGCACTAAAGTCTATTTTTTTTAACGGATTTTAGTGCTAAGATCTGCATTTTTACGGATTTTGGTGCTAATAAAGCTATCTCGCTTTTGCCGCCAAAAACGCCTTTCTGAATGGAGTTTGGGGCCAGAATCCCTTTTTTTTTTTTTTTTATGGATCTTGGCGCTTATAAAGTTAAGAAAAGGATTTTATTCTAAAAAAAAGTCCGTAAAAAACTTATTTTTAGCGTCAGAAGTGAGAACTTTATTAGCACCAAAATATGTTGAGAAAAGTATTAGTGCCAAAATCCTCAACAAAAGGATTCTGACGTCAAAATCTATAAAAACGTTTTTTTTGCGAAAAATATATGAATTGCGCAAAAATCGTTAGCGACCAAAGCATGATCTTTTTATTACAAAAGGTACAAAAAATGACACATCAGACACGTGTATGCAAATTTGATAATGTATAACCTTTAATTAACACCCACAAAAGGTTGGGACTTGGGTCCCTTGGGAGGGTTTTCATTGAAAAATCACGGCAAAAACGCGCCAAAAGACGTCCAGCACATTCCATACACTCCTGTAGTACATTTTTCTGCTCTGGCGTTTTTTAGAGCATGTTGCAAAAGACGACCGGTAAAAAAAAGAGCAGAAGAAAGCTCAGTGTAGACAGCAGGAGGGTTTTACATTAGAGCCTATGGGAGATGATTTCAGTAGTTTTTCCAGCGTTTTTAGAAAACGAAAAACGCTGAAAACTTTTTTTTTTTCCTGTGCAGTGTAGACATAGCCTAAAACAGGAGTGGCCCAAAAAACACCAAAAGTCACTTTTTTTTTTTTGCACAAATTGTGGAACTTGTGTACCCTACATACCGTATATACTCGAGTAGAAGCTGAGTTTTTCAGCACAAAAAATGTGCTGAAAAATCCCCCCTCGGCTTATACTCGAGTCACTGTCTGCGCTCAGGAGCTGCGATGTCCCGTGCGCCGACAAGGACGCTTCAGCTATATGCGACTCCTCCTGGAGCGCATATAGCTGAAGGCCGAGTACAGCTGACAGCGTCCGGGCGCTGCGGTGGCCTGTGCGCTGTCAGCGATCTCCTCCGGAGTGCATGCAGGAGAAGAAATGCCACTGTGGCACAGAGAGCGAGCGCTCCGTGCTCCGCAGTGGACTCCGGGCGGCCGTCCGGAGTTTCCGGCACAGGCGGCGTGTGTCATCACGCTGCATGCGCGGCCTGATGACATCACCCGCCTGTGTCGGGAAGACAGCGCGGGAGGCGGTGCGGCGAGGGAGACGGAGCAGCGGGGAGCCAGGTAAGTGGTTTTTTTTTTTTTTAAAACCCTGTCTATGCCTGCCTAGCGGGCCTATACCCTGCCTACAGCCTACCTATACCTGCCTACCTATACTTGCCTATACCCTGCCTACAGCCTACCTATACTTGCCTATACCCTGCCTACCTATACCTGCCTATACCCTGCCTACCTATACCTGCCTATACCTGCCTATACCCTGCCTGCCTATACCCTGCCTGCCTATACCTGCCTATACCCTGCCTGCCTATACCCTGCCTGCCTCTCCCCTGCCTGCCTATACCCTGCCTGCCTATACCCTGCCTGCCTATACCCTGCCTGCCTATACCCTGCCTGCCTATACCCTGCCTGCCTATACCCTGCCTGCCTATACCCTGCCTGCCTATACCCTGCCTGCCTATACCCTGCCTCCTCTACCCTGCCTGCCTATACCCTGCCTGCCTATACCCTGCCTGCCTATACCCTGCCTGCCTATACCCTGCCTATACCCGACATTAAACTGCCTATACCCTGCCTATGTAATTTTATTTTATTTTTAAAATTCACCAGTAGCCGCTGCTTTAACCACCCTGGGCTTATACTCGAGTCAATAAGCTTTCCCGTTTTTTGTGGCAAAAGTAGGTGCCTCGGCTTATACTCGGGTCGGCTTATACGCGAGTATATACGGTAATAAATTCTCCCTGAAGTGGCTAAACTCTGTAGTATAGAGCAGGGTGTAGAGCTGCTGTGCAGTCTGTCCCATAATCACCAGGGCTGGGTTCTGTTCAGCAGTGTATCCGGTGCCATAGGAGTTGCTGGCATGCTTTCCTAGACTCCTGAATGGCTCGTCTCCCTAGCTTTACATCCTTCCTGTTACCCTGCCTCAATAGAACTGTACAGGTTGGTCATTCAGGACTGTAGGAAAGCTTGGTGTCACCCCATATTGGTAGTCCCCCAGCTTTTTTCCCATATAACCATATGCTGGCTGAGCAGTGTCTTGTCCGGTGTGACGAGCCTTGCAGCCTCTGGTAGGGCTGTGTACATTCCTGTCTGTGAGGGGCTGATACCTCAGGGTGTTATCTATTCCTGTGTTTTTGGCGCCTCTGGACGGCCTCCAGCAACCACTTACTACATTCATAATCTGCCGGATGCAAAGGTTTTCTCCGATTTCTCCATAAAACACAGTAAGTAGCTGTATTTTCTGCATTCTGGGTGCAGGTGGCTCGCGGGCGGCACTTTAGTTTCTGGGGTTCCTAGTTTCGTAATATCCGTGCGGAGTCTGTTCTATGGGTTCTTGGCTTCCCTTAGACACTGAAATATACTGACCAGTTAATTGGCTTCCTAGGAAATAGCCTTGAGTGTGTGCATGAGATAACGAGGATGGCGGCTCTGATGGCAGTGGCTGATAACACTCGAATGCTTTATAGACGCAAAACGCGTCAATAAGTGACATATATTTTTATGTATTGTACAATAACAAGCTGCTCCTCAGAGGAAAGTCAGTGCGGATTCAGTTTGTGATCAATGTCCTCAATATATAGCTCTTGTAGTTAGTTGTGATAAGGCCACTTCTGTGCAAAAATACATCAGGGAATAGCAGTATACACTGGAGCTCTGTCCACACGCGACTGGATTCCGACTTGAAATAATAATCGAAAACCAAAAGTAAATCATCCCCATTAACCTCTGTAGAAAATCTGCTTTGTAGTTCATACAACACATATTTTGTCGGTCGGTGTTTAAGAGTAAAAAAAAAAAAAAAAAAAATTTACAACGGAAGAATGAACATGTTCTATTTCACATGGAAAATGAACTATTGAGTTCAATGCCTAAAAGCCTCGCGTAAAATGCATCATAGGTTTGATGTTTTGCAGGTTTTTGTTCCCATACAAGGCTTTGGTAAATTTACGGCACGTAACGTAAATGAGTCGTATGTAAGGGTATGTCCACACGGCGTATAGCAGCGTATACTGTGCGTACCGCTATACACCTGCTATTGAAACCAGTGCTGTTGATTCGTAGCCTATTTTGCAGGAGTCGGAGTCGTCATAAAATGGACCGACTCCTAAAATATATAATAAGTTGGTCCAGTTAGTTCGATGCAAAGAGCAAGAGGAATTGGGTCCGGCCAGTGCTGCTGCTCCCATATCTTCAGCCTCATCACATGAGGAGTGTAATTGATGACATGGAGCAGGCAAAGCGCTGCCCCAGGGGAAAAGATTCTGCTCCCAGGGCAACCAGATTTCAGCAAAATTTTTCACCTGCTTTCAAAGACGTAGAAGAGTTAAACCATTCATCAAAACTGACTGTGGCTGAGGCAATTCCTTTATACCCTGACATTGTTAGAGATGTTGGCCCTGTGGTCACCGCTTTGCCCCCAACCCAAGTTAGTGTAGAGAGGCTGTTCTCTAGCCTGGATATAATGAGATCAGATGTGAGGTCATGTATGCAGGATCTGATGGAGGCAATATTATTTCAGAGACTCCACAAATGTTCCTGCAGTGTTTTGCATATTTACAGTTTTTTTGTGTTCTAAAGTCATATCCAATAAATATATTTTACACTGACAAGCAAAATGGTAACAGTGTTTTGAACTTGTGACTTTCAGGCTCCATATCTCACCATCCACTACAGCTTTGTATATGAGGCTACTGTAATTTTAAATAGTCATCTTACTGATCTTATACTTAAATTTGACTTGCAATTATTTAGCATCTGCTTAGTTCTGCAGATTCTTTCCTGTAACTGCACTGTTACTGTTTTGCTCCTAAAAATCTAAATGTTAATTTTTATTATTTTCTTAGTATTTGGGAAATCTGCCTTTGGTTTTCAATACTGCCTGAATCCTTCTGGGCTCTGGATCAGATTCAAGCATATCTTGACCAAAATCTGATCCCAGGTCTCTTCTCCACATTCCCAATGTTGGTGCAGACTGGACTTGGATACAAATACAGCTTTTTCTAAAACTCCACCCAGAAGTGTTCACAAGATCAAAACATTGTTACCCTTTTGCTTGTCAGTGTCTGTTCTACCTAAATAGCTTGATTATTGTATCGTAACGTGATAAAAAGCCTGATGTTGCCATTTTACTACAGTAAAGTATCACTTAAACATGCACCATGAATGAGGGAGTCAGGAGTAGGAGGTTTGGGAAATTGAGGAGTCTGTGTCGGGGCTTTGACTTGCCGACTCCACAGCCCTGGTATGTAAGGGTATGTCCACACGGCATATAGTAGCATATACTGTGTCCATTGCTATACACCTGCTATCGAAAGTATGCCCTGGCTATTGCATACTTTCAACAGTGCTCCCATTCACTTTTGCTTTCCATGGTGACGTAGCACTTATTTTTACAGCCGCACAGAACGTAACGGGGTAATCGTCAGGCAATCGTAGCACTCTGAGTGGTATAAGGCCTCGTTCACACGGCTTATTCCGCCGCGGATTTGCCGACGGATTGACGATCGTCAATCCGTCTGCAAATCAGTCAGAAATAAGTAACAGCCTATTTTCTATTGATTTCAATAGAAAATATGGCTCGTCGTTCACACGACGCGTATTTCCGTGCCGGATTGCCGCGCGGATTGAAGACGGCAATCCGGACGGAAAAAACAATTCACATGTCAATTATTTACGGACGGATTCACCACTTACAATGAATGGAGATGGTGAATCCATCAGGAAATCGGTTACAAATACGTGCCACACTTAAGGCCTCGTTCACACGGCTTATTTTGGCGCGGATTGGAGCCGTACGGGTTGATTTGGTGCAGAAAAGGTTTAAAACCGTCCCAGTAACTACGGAATCCCCGTCCAAAAAACTGGTTTTCCTCGCTCCTCCCCTCGGCGAACCCGAAGAAAGTAATGCACATTATTTCGGTGCGACGCGCCAAATAATGCATGTCTAGGGGGCCGGCGGGCAGCCCCCCCTGCGCCCCCCCCCTTATTCAAGCCGTAACTGCGGGCGAAATCCGTCCCCCCAATTACGGCTTGAATAAGCCGTGTGAACACTGCCTTAACATGTCCCAACATAGGGTACAAAAAACCCTCTATATTGCAGTCTGGGGCTATATTCACACTGCAATCCCGCACAGAAAAGCCTGCTGTGCAAAACACGGGAGAAATCCAAGTGAAATGTGTTGGTTTTTTGTGTCACCCCCTTTCCTCACTTAGGTGAAGTCCACACAGCGCACAAACAGTCAGATTTTTTTGGCGGTTTTAGTATTTTGAAACTGCTGAAAATCCGACTGTTTAACAGCCCTAGACTGAAAAGAAGAAATGTCTGTTGCTACACAGATCGTTTTTTTTTTTTTTTTTTTGACTATTTGGAACTGTTGTTAATCCCCGGCGTTTGGGTCTGTTTCCGTACTTTTTGTATGGGCCGATGGCAAACAAAGAGAAACGACCACATTTTTTGCGAAAAGTGAAAAAAAATGGCGTCCTGCATGGGACAGAAAGCGTTTTTTTTTTGTTGTCCTACGCTGTGTGTTTGGAGCCTTATATGTATTTTTTAGCTTCTTGGGACATGGATTATCCCCGTCCATTGAGGCTAGGTGTCCTGCCATGTTTATGCACAGAAAACGTTCTCATCCTGAAAAAAACACTTGCTGCAGTTTGAGTTAACTGTGCGGTGTATTCCTAGTAAAAACAAAAGGGTACACTAGTTCTTTTTAATGCATATTGTGGTGTGTAAAGCAAGTATTATATGCATATGAAAATGCCCTATGACTCAGTAGTTACTAGCAAGGCTGTGGAGTCAGCAAGCCAAAGCCCCGACTCCTCAATTTCCCCAAACCTCCAACTCCCTCATATACGGCGCATGTTTAAGTGATAACTTTACTGTAGTAAAATGTTCCCATCAGGCTGTTTATCACCTTATGATACAATAATCAAGCTATTTAGGTAGAACAGACACTGACAAGCAAAAGGGTAACAATGTTTTGATCTTTTGAACACTTGTGGGTAGAGTTGAAGAAAAATCTGTATTTGTATCCAAGTCCAGTATTCACCAACATTGGGAATGTGGAGAAGAGACCTGGGATCAGATTTTGGTCAAGAGATGCTTGAATCTGATCCAGAGCCCAGAAGGATTCAGGCAGTATTGAAAACCAAAGGTGGATTTCCCAAATACTAACGAAATAATAAAAAATAACATTTTGATTTGGAAGAGCAAAACAGTCACAATGCAGTTACAGGAAAGATTCTGAAGAACTAAGCAGATGCTAAATACTTGCAAGTCAAATTTTATGATAAGATATGTAAGATGACTGTATATACAATTACCGTAGCCTCATGTACAAAGCTGCAGTGGAGGGTGAGATATGGAGCCTGAAAGTCACATGTTCAAAACATTGTTACCATTTTGCTTGTCAGTGTAAAATATATTTGTTGGATATAAGTTTAGAACACAAAAAAATTGTAAATATGCAAAATTTTTCACCTGCTTTCAAAGTAGAAGAGTTCAACCATTAATCAAAACTGACTGTGGCTGAGGCAATTCCTTTATACCCTGACATTGTTAGAGATGTTGCCCCTGTGGTCACCACTTTGCCCCCATCCCAAGTTAGTGTAGAGAGGCCGTTCTCTAGCCTGGAAATACTGAGATCAGATGTGAGGTCATGTATGCAGGATCTGATGGAGGCAATACTATTTCTCAGAACAAATTCAGAGACTCCACAAATGTTCCTGCAGTGTTTTGCATATTTACAATTTTTTTGTGTTCTAAAGTCATATCCAATAAATATATTTTACACTGACAAGCAAAATGATAACAATGTTTTGAACTTGTGACTTTCAGACTCCATATCTCACCATCCACTACAGCTTTGTACATGAGGCTATTGTAATTTTATATACAGTCATCTTACATCTTATACATAAATGTGACTTGCAAGTATTTAGCATCTGCTTAGTTCTGCAGATTCTTTCCTGTAACTGCATTGTTACTGTTTTGCTCCTAAAAATCAAAATGTTAATTTTTATTATTTTGTTAGTATTTGGGAAATCCACCTTTTGGTTTTTAGTACTGCTTGAATCCTTCTGGGCTCTGGATCAGATTCAAGCATATCTTTACCAAAATCTGATCCCAGGTCTCTTCTAGACATTCCCAATGTTGGTGCAGACTGGACTTGGATACAAATACAGCTTTTTCATCAACTCTACCCACAAGTGTTCAAAAGATCAAAACATTGTTACCCTTTTGCTTGTCATGTCTGTTCTACCTAAATAGCTTGATTATTGTATCATAAGGTGATAAACAGCCTGAAGGGACCATTTTACTACAGTAAAGTTATTATTGAACATGCGCCGTGTATGAGGGAGTCAGGAGTCGGAGGTTTGGGAAATTGAGGCGTCGGGGCTTCGGCTTGCCGACTCCACAGCCCTGGTTGCTTCAGCCAAACCCAAATCTAAACATTCGTCCTGGGACCTGAAGGGGCCAATCATTGTAGCCACGCCGCCGGTCTAATTTGCATTGTTAAATCAGAAGCACAACTCTACCCAGCACCTGTGTGCATGACACGAGCAGATCCCGGATTTCAGTGGGAACTTTGTCATGTATTTTTCCACCTTTGGTTGGCGCTGCAGAGAAATTGAACACAGGGCAACATCTATGAATTTGCATGCAATATTTTTTTGGGGTGTATATATTGTGCCAAAAAATCTGCTGCCACATTATAGATGCCACAACACATTTAAATGCGCCAAAGTTTGATCGGAACTGCCATACAAAGTTTGGCGCATTACACTGTATGTGCCAAAATGTTTGAAGCATAACATTTCCATTCATACGGTTTTATTTTACATTCCTCTGTATCCATTTAGAACTGTTGTGTTGATGCCACAGTTGATTGCAGGTGGTTCCAGCAGTGGGACAATGTGATTTCTTTATACTAAATGGAGACCATTGTGTGTTAATTTTACGGATTTTGACACAAATTCTATGTAGAAATCTGCTGTGTTTCACATAGGAATCTATGGCACGGACTCCCTCCCTCTACACCCCAAACACGGCTTTTTAAATCTGCAAGACAGAATAAAATATAGTGACCTGTCACTACTTGGACTTGGAATCCAGTCCAAGTCTGCGTCAGGTAACCAAGGTGTGGGTAAACATATAGCTAGTTGGTGGCAGATGCAGTAAGGGTGCTTTCACACGGTGCGGTTTTTGATGTGTTTTTTTTGGATGCGTTTTTTGTGCAGGAAGGCACAACAATTAATGCTATACATTGTTGCACAAAAAAACGCATCCAAAAAAACACATCAAAAATGCACCTAAAACAGCACCATGTGAAAGCACCCTAAGGTGCACAGTGCATGTCTAAAATGTGCAGGTTTTAGATGTGGATATCAAGCCAGATTTTTCTGCGTCATCTGAATATGGCCATAAAGGGATTCTGTCGCAATACAATGGTATGACCAATGCTATGGAGCAGTCCTACACCACCATCAACCATTTCAGTTCTAGTCGTTCTTCTTGCTGTGTCTATGGGAGGACTGAGGCCGCATGAAGTTGCGGTCGGGCTGGGCTTGGCTCACATCTGTTCAATTCCGCCACAGTTTTGCATTTTAAAGGGAACCTGTCACATAGGTTGTGCCCCCTTGCTGAGGGCAGCACAAGCTAGTTTCAGACCTACTGTTCCCAGCGCTGTGTCCCTTATTCTGTAAGATGCAGCAGTTTTAGAGCATTTACCCCTTAAATGTTATTCATTAGCAGGCGTTAACCCCGCCACCAAGGCTAGCCCGCCACTGACAGTTATTCACATGTTTCTACCTATTCAAAGTAATAGGTTTATCAGTTGAGGTGGGCGGAGCTAGCCTCAGGTGGGCGTTTTTTTTTAAAATGGACTCTCTGAAGGACTCTTCTGGCTGAAAACTGCAGATCTGAGCATTAAATCCACAAAAACTGCAGCATCTTACAGAATAAGGGACACAGCGCTGGAAACAGCAGGTCTGACACTGGCTTGTTCTGCCCTCAGTCAGGGGGACAAAAACTGTGACAGGTTCCCTTTAAATTTACGCGATCCATGATATGGGAAACATACAGGGATAACTTTATTCTACAATACCATAATTATTTTTATATATATATATATTTTTTTTAAAGGTTTGTGGGTCTCTGTATACCAAGACCTAGAACACTTTTATTTCTCTGACTGATCTGAATGGGGGCTTGTTTTTTTGCAGGATGACTTTGAGTTCTTCTTGGTACCATTTTTGGTTACATAAGACTTTCGTCACCTTCTGTGATGATTTATTTATTTTTTTTTTTGGAAGAAAATAAGCACAAAAAAAGCAATTTTTGGATTTTTTTTTTTTTTTTCTTTTTAGGGAAACCGCTTTCTAAAATTGCTTACAGGCAATGATCATCATTCACTGTGGCATCTGAGGGGTTAAACCACTCGCATGTGCATTTTGTCCACGCTTTGCCATTAGAGCAGAGTCCTGGCCGTCGTCAGACTCTGGAGCCCCTACTTCATCTTGCACAGGGCACTGATGCCAGCTCAGTTTTGCCCCGCCGACATAAGACTTGCTGTGGTCCTTCTGCTAGGTCTGTACAGCACAGAAATACCTTCGGATTCAGTATTTTGAATCCACTGAAAATCCGCCGGTAACCAGTGCTGCATAGACAGCAATGAAACATCCGTACTTTAGACTATACAGCACGGATTTTTTTACCGTTGTGTTTAAAATTCGGCGGAATATGCAACATGGTTTAAACTCCCCGGGATCCCGCTCAGATTTGCCATCGGCCCCGAAACTGTGAATATCCGGGGCCAACAGTAAATGCAAAAAACAGACTGGCCCATAGACTATCATTACTAGCGGCGCGTATACGCCGCTGGTAATTCACATGTAACATATATCTCCCCCCTCGGCGTATTCGCCGAGCAGGGAGAAGAGACGTAATCTATAATTCTCTATGAGAACTGTGGATTACCGTAATGACTGGGACGGATTCCAGCCGTAATTCGCGCACTCCGGCGCGTAATTACGGCCTGAAATACGTCCCATTTTAAGCCGCGTGAACAGAGCCTTAGGCTATGTTCACACGGTGTATTTGCAGGGCGTAATTCGCCCCAATTACCCGTGGGCCCGGGAGGGGAGGACTGAAAAGGGGGCCGGCACTTCGCGGCCCATTGATTTGAATTGCTAGGGGCGCGTATTTGCGGCTAGAAATTCACATGTAAATTATCTCCCCCCCGGCGGGGAGAGGGACGTAATCCATAGTTCTCTATGAGACCTTATACCGTAATGAATGGCGTTTTCGGCCTGTAATTGCGCACTTCGGCGCGTAATTACGGACCGAAATAGGCCTTTTAACCGTGTGAACATCCCTTTAGGGCCGACAGAGGGACCCAAAAAACCATATCAAAAAACGTATGTGTACACGGGAAACCCAAAAATTTTTGGAAAAAAAGGTAATTTTTATAAAAAAGGGCAATAACATGTAAATCTTTACAGCTCTGGATATAAATGTTACAGATTGGAAGGTGAATGATCTATTGTGCTGTGTGGTCGAATGTAATTTTTTTTTGGCAGTAAATAGTAATCCTAAATATAGTGTCAAAATTTTGGCCCTCATGGAGGAGCGAGTGCCAGCAGGGCAAGGGTTAACCTAATCTCCTGGGCTGACTTGTTTACCAGGCCTCCCAAAGGTTTTTAAGGGGGGGGAAGGAGGGTGGGGGGGGGGGGGAAGTAAAGGGGGGGGGGGAAGAGGGGGGGTTTTCGAGAGGGGAATAGCAAAAATGAAACTTCCAAACTTCCTCTTTGTAGGCGGGGGAAGAAGGGGGGCGGTGTAGCCCCACCCCCCAACCAAAAAAAACCCCCCAAAAAGGGTATGCCCCCCCCTGGGCTTAGGGGGCGGGGGACCCAGGTTTTCCCGTCGCTTTCTGCCTCCCATTCACTGCTATGCTTGTGATGCCTTCAGATGGAGCCTGGCAAGTTATAAATAGTTGGCTGGGTTCTGGTTGTTGCTATCTGCCTCGCTTGAAAAAGGGGGGTTTCGACCCCCCCCCAAAAATATAAGAGGCCGGAAGGGTCCCCAAACACTTCAGTGGGATGAGCCCTCGGTACCCAAAGCAGGGGACGACAGTGCATGGGGCGGTGGTATACAGTGCACGTAATCGTTTGGGGGGGCAGGTGCGCACTTTTGTGTGGCTTCCTAAAGAGTTCCCACGGAGACTTTTTGGGGGTGGTGATTTTTGACTATATGAGAATACCTTTCCGGGGAAAATTATTTTTCTCATGCTGTGTGCCCGGGCAAGTTGCCCGTGTTGGTTGTTTAAGGGGTGTCCTATGTTTTCTATGGGGAAAACCTTCTCTTATGATAAAGGGATCCCCGCAGGGGAATAGCAGCGCCCGGGGGCCACCTGAGGCTGCAACGTACTTTGTTTTACTTGGGACTGTTTTATGCTTTTTACAGCGCACAGGGGTGGCGTGTTGAGGATGTCTTTTAAAAAAAAAAAACCCCTTATACATGTATCCAGTGATGTAAGGAAGAAGCAAAAAAATGGTATCTGCATCAATTTCAGAAAACACGCGTGTGATAGAAAAAAACGCTGCAGCCTCGACTTTCAACGTCCAACTTTTAAAACTGCCCCTGTTTACAAAAGAGACTTATGGGGGTGCGGGGCTTTTTTCCATTTCCACACAATAGTAGCTGTGGATGATACCCAGCACCACAGCACACATAGGGGAAATCTTAAAGGGGGGGCCCGACAGAAAAACAAAGTAAAAACCCTTCCCTGCACTGTCCAAAAAAACAAAACCCTTTTGTGCTGGTTAATAAATATACCTGTACTGACTTGTGTACTAATTCAACTTAAGAACAAACCTATAGTATGTATGTAACCTGGGGGGTGTAGTGTGTAGTTGTGGGTGGGGTCAAAGCTTAGGCCACATTTTAAAATGTTTAGTCTAAAAATTTCCCCGTGTTGCCCCTAGCAACCAACAAGCTCCCCTTTCATTTTCCCCGAGCATATATGAAAAATTTAAAAGGCCTCTGATTGGTTGCTATGGGCAACACAGGGAATTTTAGACCTAAACAGTTTTCATACATGTGGCCTATAGACTTGACAGCTCCCCCTTTCCTGACCCTTGCCCGGCCCGTATCTCCTTGTCAGGCTGACACTTTCCTGTGCTCTGTAGAGCAGGCTGATGTTGTTAATAAGGGGGGAAACTTCAGACTGTATTAACGCTGTAGTTGAGGAGCGGGTTCTTGTTTTTATATATCCTACAAATTTTGCTTTGATTTTCCCAAAATTATTATATGAGAAGCCATAATGTGTATTTTTTTCTGGAATTCTTGAAATGTAAGGTCACACAGAAGGTGCATGGAAAAGAGAGCAGGGATTTCATGCAATGTAAAGGCAATGTCTGCTGTGAGCCGCGCACCTGCTGCCGGAGCCGCTCTGCTACAAGTGTCTGTGGCATTGTGGAGGGTTAATGCAGGGCCAGGCAGCAGAGGGGAGCTGTATAATGAGGCCCTTGTATTGGGCACATGTGTCTGCGGCTCTGTAAGCTCTGCAGGCAGATGTCCCTGCACTTGGAGTTGTATGTCTGTGTCCTCCATCCAGCACTGCCTGATGTCACTGACCCCCTGCTGGGAACAGTTGTTCCTGCTGTCAGCCGAAGTCTCCAGACCTGTTAACCCTCTCGCTGCTGCTTGGTGGCACTGGTTCCCCAGCGGTGAGCTCAGCAGTCACTGGCCGCACATGAGGTGGGGTGGCCCTGTACAGTGTGAGAGACTCGCTTCTCCCAGGTATGGAAACTCGGAGTGTCCCTTTACTATGGGGAGAGTGTCACCACAGATAGGAATGGCTTCCGGCAGCTGCTGGGGCTTGGCTGTGTTTTCAAATCTAAATTTGCGTGTCCATGGAAACTTGCACGTGCGTGTAGGGGGTGTATGGTTTTTATGTGTACGCATAGGTCTCCATGAATGTGTGTATGTTGTATGCAGTATGTACAAATATACAATGTATATATAGTGTATCTGTATGTGTATGCACATATACATTGTGTTTGCAGATCTATGAACATGTATAAATGTATATGTCTAGTGTGTATGTATATGTGTGTGTATGTGTGTATATATATATATATATATATATATACACACTAGACCTACACATATATATTTACATGCAATATGTGTATGTAGTCTGTGTTTTCATGAACATGTGTTGTGCAGATGCATATATACATGTGTGTATAAACATACATGCATATACAGTGTGTGTGTGTGTATATATATATATATATATATATATATATATATATATATATTAAAGAACAGTAAAACTCTTCATTGCCCATAGCGACCAGTTAGAGCGCCACTTTAATTTCTAATACTGCCGTGGAAAAATAATAGCAGAGTTCTGGTTGCTATAGGCAATAAGGGCCACCTTAGTATAAGGGTACGTTCACAGGATGGCTTAAGATGCTGATTTGGTGCTGACCTTAGGACAAGGAACCTACACTAAGGGCCACATGTATGAAAATTGTCTAGGTCTAAAATTCACTTTTTTGCCCATAGCAACCAATCGGAGCTCCTTTGACGTTTTTCAAGAGCGCTATATGAATTGAGAGAGGCGCTTTGATTGGTTGCTTTGAGCAACAAAGTGAGTTTTAGACCTAGACAGTCTTCATACATGTGGCCCTAAGTGTCTGAGACAGGTTTTCTCTATACTTAGTATTGTCGGGGAAACGCTGCAAATAATTGACAAGTCAGTTTTTTGTTGGCGCTTCTGATATAAACTGAAAATACTTCTGGGTCGTCTAAACGACGGTGCTGATTTTCCACAGGGCGTCATGTAAATCTGCGTAATGTTGGATTGGACACTAGTTCAGTGCTGAATCCACCCCCAGAATCTGTGACCAAATCCGCCTTGTGAACATAACATTAGATGGTTTTGGTAAATGAGGCCTGTGTGTGTATACACCATAGATATCTACACATTGTGTGTATGTACTGTATAAGGCTACGTCTACACAGCAATGTTAAAACGCCATCCAAAATCCAGCTGCACTTTAAAGAGAACCTGTCGCATAGTTTTTGCCCCCCTGGCTGAGGACAAAACAAAGTAGTGTCAGGACTGCTGTTTCCAGCGCTGTGTCCCTTATTCTGTAAGGCCATGTTCACACGGCTTATTCTGGGACGTAATTCAGTCCGTAATTACGCGCCGAAGTGCGCCAATTACGGGCTGAATCCGTCCCAGTAACTACGGTAATGCACAGGTCTCATAGAGAACTATGGATTACATCTCCTCTCCCTGCTCGGCGAATACGCCGCGGGGGGAGGTAAGTGACAGGTCACTTTCTAGCACCGTATACGCGCCGCTAGCAATGACTGTCTATGGGCTGGCGAAGTGCCGGCTCCCTTCCCCGGCCACACGGCGTAATTGCGGGGCAGAATTACGCCCTGCA
Organism: Phyllomedusa bahiana; assembly: GCA_025379985.1. Taxonomy (NCBI): domain Eukaryota; kingdom Metazoa; phylum Chordata; class Amphibia; order Anura; family Hylidae; genus Phyllomedusa; species Phyllomedusa bahiana. Next base: position 134,800 of record JAODAL010004292.1, read on the forward strand.
AATACACCGTGTGAACATAGCCTAAGATGCTGCAGTTTTCGTGTATTTAATGCTCAAATCTGCAGTTCTCAGCCAGAAGAGTCATTCGACCCACCTCAACTGACAAACCTATTACTTTGAATAGGTAGAAACATGTGAATAACTGTCAGTGGGCGGGGCTAGTCTTTGGTGGCGGGGCTAACACTTGCTCATGAATAAATTTGAAAGGAATGCCTAAAACTGCTGCATCTTACAGAATAAGGACACAGCGCTGGAAACAGCAGGTCTGACAAATGGCTTGTGCTGCCCCACAAGGGGAAGCATAACCTAATGTGACAGGTTCCCTTTAACATTGCTGTACAGCGGCTTTTGCGCCAAAAGCGTCAGTTTTTCAGATTTCCCGCCGGCCCAGTACATGGCCAGACGGCCGGCGGCTTAAGTAGAAAACCTGTGCTGTGTAGACTACAACAGGGATTTCTCTATTGAGGTCTACACAGCGCTGGGTACACGTCGCGTTTTCATCGGATTCAAAATACAGAATCTGCTGAAAATCCAACAAGAATCCACCGCTGAGTAGCATGTATGTATATATTAGTATACATCTATGTGGGTGTATACAGAAATATTTGCAATGTACGTTTTCATGCATACACTGCAGATATCTACATATGTTATCTAAATATATATACACATATATAGCCAACGAGAAACCCCTGCTGTGTGTTGTTTTTGTGTTGTGTTGTTTTAAAAGTTGGAAATTTTAAATTTTAATATATATATATATTTATAATTTTTAATATATTATATATTTTAAATATATTTTTTTATTTTAAATTTAATTTTTATGTCAGAGGCGTAACTTAAGCCTTGAGCCCTGGTAGAAAAGTAAATGGGGGCCCCCCCTTACCATCACCATTTCAATACTTTTTCTTATTGCAGGGCTTTGGCCCCCTTCTGCCGGCCCCGACGCTGCTACCGCCACCCCCTGTACACCCCCGTTTGTTTGTTTTCCAGCGGGTTTCTCATTTGGGTTCATGTTTATTATTTAGGTAAAACCCTGTAAAACAGCGAATATTTCTGTATATACCCACGTAGATGTGTACTGGACCTTGCTTATCAAAAATGCTTTTAGGCGAGCCTTTTTCTATGGGGAACAAGGGCATCCCCTGTTATTAACAATTTTGAAAATGAGGGCCCCAATTTTTGACATGCGTTTTCATTTTTGCTTTTTCCATGGAGGAAATGTGCCAGGACAGGGTCCCTTTGGCATACATTGGGCTGAGTGGCCATGTTTGACGCTGATCTTTTGCTTAGTTTTCCTGTTGGATAAAGAGTTTCACAGAGAAAGTGACAAAATAAGTGAGCGTGTGTCGCAGACTGTCCGAATATGGTGGAAGAGGGGTCCCTCTGTCACCATCATAGTTATATGGTCAGTGCTGGAAACGGTGATCACAATAAGCTGCTCCAGGCTGACGGCAGAAGTCTGTAGAGGTCCATGTTATGGGACCACAAATGAGGACTTGATGTGTTGCTGTGTGGTGCCTCTAGAAGCTTCTGTATGGGTGGGGACACATGGATTCTTTTCTGGCTAAACTCCGCCACCAAATTTTAGCTGAAACTCAAACGGCCATTTGTTTTTTGATAGTGGTATTTTTCTCCCTTCCAAAGTCTGTATTTACGTTGTAACACTCCCCCCCCCCCCCCACCCCCATCCCCCTTAGACAGTTTGTGGTGTTTTCCCACCTTAAAGGGGTTGTCTTACCTACAAGGAATCTTTTCCATGTAAAGATCTTGTCAAAAACAATTCACTTAGACTACTTTGCAATAGAGGTCCATTATCCCCTTAAAGGGTTGTCCTCGCTAAAAAGAATAACTTTCAAATTGTAGGGAAACACATAATAAAGACATATTCCCAAATATATTGCATTGTTCCTTCTGTTTTCCCTAAAGAGGATACAATGAATATAGTACCTCCTGGCTATTTCAGTCCCACAGTAACCGAACCTTAAACAAATCTCCCTGCTGTTTGTTCAATGAGGATAACAGAGAGTGAGCACACACAGGTCTGCAGTGTCAGTCAGTGTCCATGCTGCCAGAAATAAAAAAGCTTGTATTTATCTCAAGTAAACAGCTCTGTAATTATGCTTTTGTTTTGGGGAACAAATAAGAAGGTCCTGCAAGTAGTTTGAGGAAGCTAATCTAAATTAATTAGCACTGAAAGCACAACAGAGCTCAGAGCTGTAAGGAGCTTAAGCAAATTAGTCTGAAACCCAGTAAGTGACAGAAGAGAATATCTTACATGCATTCTTTGAAAACCCTGTTTGGGGAGACAACCTCCTTTAAGGACCCATTCCAGATTTGGCCTTCCTGACACTGCCCTAATTTGAAATCTGTCATGAGTCACTTTATGTGAGAATAACTATTTGACAACTTTTACCTATCTCCATGTGTTCTGAGATTATTCCTCTGTGACACATTGTGCTTTAAGTTATCAGAAAATTTTATTATCCATACAAGCCTTTTTTTTTTTTTAAAAATATCAAAATTTAATGAAAAATTTTAAAAATCTGTTATTTTGAATATTCTAAAATTCTCAGCGTGCAAGAAAGATAATTATTCACCACAAAAAAGTTTATAACAGCCATCTAACATATTCCACTATAGGTCGGCATCATTTTTTAAATTCCTTTTTTTTTTAAATGACAATTAGAGGTCTTAGAAATTTAGTAGAATTTGTTCTTGCCTCAAAATTTCAAGAAAATTAGCAATAAACAGTTCGACGGGGCTTGAGGGCCTGCATAGTTTAGATACCCCCATAAATGATGCCTTCAAAAAACTATAAGACCCCCTTAAAGTATTTACAAACAGTGTTTTAGGAAGTTTAACTCTTTATAGTTCTTTCACAGAAATTAAAAGGCAAAGTGGAGGTGGAAATATCAAAATTTCACGACTATTTTTTGCCGATTTTCATATTTACTTTCCATTATTCACTGGAATCCGGTAAATGTGACCAGTGTAAATGCAATTAATATCATTTCTCCCAGTCTGACGTTTTAAGAAATATCCCATATGTGGTCCCTAGTGCATTATTTGGTTCAACCCTAAGCCCCAGAATAGGAGGAGCAACCTACTGACTCTGGGGTCTACTTTTCATGCAATTTTATTTTAGGCGCCATTTCAGGTTTGAATAGGCCCTAAGGTCTAAAACTAATAAACACCCTAAAAAGACTCCATATTTGGGAAACTACTCCTTAGGTGTGTTTGGTTGTGTAAATGTTTGTGTGTGTGTGTGTGTGTATATGATGTGGTGAGTATATCGACCCCCCACAGTGAATTCACTAATTATGTATTATTTTAGCATTAGGCATGAAAATTGAAAAAACAAAAAATGTTTCCAATAATCTGCAATTTTAGCTTAAAATGTTTCATATTTACAAGGAATCCTGGAAAAAAGAACCCCAAATCTTTTAAGCAAGTTCTTCCAAGTTCGGCAATAGCCTACATGTGGGTGTAAACTGCTGTTTGGGCGCATGGCAGGCGTATAAGAGGGAGCGCTATTTGGCTTTGGAACGCAGATTATGGTGGGCCATTCGCATTTTGCAAAGCCCCTAAAGTAACCATAACATGTAAATCTTCCAAAGCACCCCATTTTATTATTCAACACACCTCCATGGATCTTCTCATCTAGGGGTTTATAGTGCATTTTGGGGCACAGTGTTTCCTCGTTTTTTTTTTTAGCATTGGGCCATGTAAAAAGGGGGGGGGGGGGGGGGGGGGGGGGGGGGGGGGGGGGGGTGTGGGTTGGGGGGGGGGGGGGGGGGGGAGGGGGGGGGGGGGGCGGGGGGAACGTAAATTCCCACCTTTGTTTTTTGGCTTAATTTTACAGCGTTCTCGCCGTGCACTTAAATTATTTGATAACTATACTATGGGGTCGTACAATTGCAATGGTATAAATTTTATAATAGTTTTTTTGTATTATTACTTTTTTACACAATAGAAATAAGGTATATAAAAAAAATTGTGTTTGTTGTCCTAATCTGACAGTCATAACTTTTTTTATTTTGCTGTGTGCAGAGCTGAGTTATGGGCTTGTTTTTTTGCAGGGTGAAATTGATGCTTTTATTGTTACCATTATGGGGTGCAAACTACACTTTATTCACTATTATTAAGGGTTTAGTGAGGACTTTTAAAACAAAATACAGCAATCCTGGTATTGTTTTTTTATATATTTTACAAGCGGTCACTCTGCGTTACATATTACATGCTAAGGCTTTACCTCAGCAGTCGATACATTACAGCAATCCCCAATTTGTAAAAATTTTTATTATTTTTTACAGCTTTTAAAACAATAAAAACGTTTTATTCAAACAGGAAAACCCAGTATTTGCATTGACCCATATCCTGAGAGCCATAACCATTTTTATTTTTCTGGTCTGGACTGTATACCAGCCTTTGTTTTATCGGGATGAAGTTGGGCGTTTTTATTTGGTATCATTTTTTAGTGGGGACAAGACTTTTTGATACAGTTATAATCCGTTTTTTTTGGAAGGCAAGAGTGAAGAAACTACTGCAATTCCTAAAGTATGTTTATTATTTTCTATTTTTAACAGCGCTCACTATGCAGTATCCGTAATAAGTTATGCTTACTCTGTGGGTCTATACTATTATGGCGAAAGACCCAATTTATAAAGTTTTTTTAATTTGAAGCACTATTAAAAAAAATAAATAAATAAAAGGTGTTTTTGGTGTGTAAAAGAAATAATGTTATGCCTCCAATCTTCTGAGAGCCATAAGTTTTTTTATTTTTCCGAATACCGAGCTTTGTTTGTTAGGACTTTTTTTTTATTTATTTTTTTGCGGATGAATGGATGTTTTAAATTGGTACAACGTTGGCGAGTATAATAGCGTTTATGATCACTTTTATTCCATTTTATGTGCTGCGGATGAACAATAATCTAAATTCTGTGATTGTTTTTTTTGTTCACCGTACGGTAAATTAACATGACAGATTTTATAGAGGGCAGGTATTACGGCACGCGGCGATACCAAATATGGGTACTTTATTTATTTGATCTTTTTTTTTGTGGCGATTGGTGTTTGGTAAAGGGAAAAGGGCGTGTAACGTGTTTATTATTTTATTTTCGTTTTTGTTTTTTCCCTTTTTTTGTATTTTTTTTTTTTTTTACTTTTTCCTCTTTTCCCCACAGGGATTTGAATGAGGAGATCTTGAGAATCTCTCATTCAATAGGAAAATCAATGCACAGCTTGTTGCTGTGCACCACTGGTTTCTATACATCTGTCATCAATATGCCGGGCCATTCCCACAGGCACGCCGGCCATCTGACGTCTGACAACCCGAAGGTGCCCTCCGGCTGTCCCTGTCAGAAGGCAGGAGCTGCACGGTCGTGTGTATCCGTGCGCTGCTGCCACCGCCGACAGAGACCGCGGAGGAGCGATCTCCTCCTGCGTCTTCCTTAGTTATTGCGCACCCCGATAATAACCGCCTGACACCCCGTCGCCGAACGAGCGAACCCTGCTTTAGAGTTCGCGCAGTCCTCAGGACGTAAGCATACAACCAGGTCGTTAAGTGTTAACAGAGTCCTACCTATTCTGAGATATCACCTCTTGTATGGCCTACATCAGCTCCCTCAGGTCCTACAAGCTACAGACCTGTTCTATCTCCCTGAAAGGCTGCCAGCATTGGTTGCTATAAGCTACATACCTGGCATCTACTGCAGCTAGTAGAAGCCAGTAAACACGCCCTCTGAGTTCAAAATGAAACCAAGAATACAACTGAGTGAGATGAAAACAATGTAGTAGACAACCCCTTTTAAACTTATTAAAGGTTTGGTTTTTCTTCTTTTCTCCTTTCTCCCCTCCTGGTGGAAAAGTTTAAGGGGTTGTCTCATACAAGGAATTGTTTTTTTTATGTAAAGATCTTGCAAAAACAATTCACTTTGCTATAATGTGTCCCAATAACAGGTCCTACCTATTCCTAGATATCCCCGCTTGTATGAGCTCATCTGCTCCTGGGTCGCTATAGCTACAGACCGGTTTTGATCTTATCCTGATAGGACTGCCACACTGTTGCTATAGCTACAGACCTGGCTTCTGCTGCAGCCCTAGTGGAAGCCATTAAACACCCCTGAATTCAAAAGTGAAACCAAGAAAACAGACTGAAGTAAGATGAATCAATGTAGTGAGACAACCCCTTTTAAAGTAAAAAAAAAATAAATAAAAAAAATTGTTTATTGCCGTCACTTTTCTCAATAAGGGCGTGTCCCCACGCCAAAGGACAAATACCGGTCGGTTTCGATGAGCGTAGAAAAGCCCTCCCCCTTCACATTGGCTTGCACAGATGCCATCCAAAAACCGGACGGAAGAGTGTGCAAGCGCAATGTTTTTTTTCGGGCGCTGAAGTTTTGAAAAACCGACTGGGAGAAAACCTGCAGTGGGACTTGCTGCACGGGTTTTTTTCCATAAGCACAATTTGCTCCTTTTCCGGCCGGTGAAATTCCATCGTCTGCAAAACCGCAAAACGGCTAAAAACCGTCTGAAAACCCGTGCAGTGGGGACATGGCCTAATTATGTGGTTCAAAAAGGGATCGTTAAATCGATGAATCAGTGTGGTGTGTTTTTTTTTATTTTTTTTTTGCGCTTTTAGGGTGTGTTCACCCGGTGTCTTGCAGCACGTACCTGTGTGTTTAAGAAAAGCCTCAGCTTGATCATCTCTCTTCCAGTATCCTCCGCGTAAACGCCGAAAGGATGAGGTGACTGCTCTTCTGTCGCGTTCAAATCGGTCGGTGCAAGTACTGCAGGAAAATGCAAGAGCTCTCTATGAGAGCTATGATTACCATACTTACAGTGCTTATTTTGGAGCGTATTGCAGCACAATTACACCCTAAAATAGGTCCTAAAAGATGCCGTGTGAACATGGGCTGACAGATAGACGTTAGTGGTTTTCTTTTTTTTTTTTTTTATTTAAAAAAACAAAAACAAAAAAAAAACCCTGAAGGCCGGGTCCACACAGTGTATAGCGCCGTGTACTGTATACACCTGGTGCTAGAAGTATGCGCTGGCCTGCACATACCTCTAAATTGGCCTGGCCCCCCATTCACTCCCCCCTTTCTTCGAGCACTCAGTAAGTGCCGGGGAATACAGTAAAATCATAGCACTCGAGTGCCACATTTTACTGTAACTGGGGCGGACTTCAGATATATTGCAGCACAATTACACCCCGTGCATACGCCGTGTGAACATACCCTAAAAGTATTGGCACATTTGAAGCCAAAAAAGCTACGAGAAATGGATGACTTAAAAATACATAGCTTTATGCAAGTCCAGCACTTACCCGGTTTCCCCGAATATAAGACGCCCCCGAAAATAAGACATAGTGCATTTTTTTATGCAATCCAGAGTTTGGCTGCTTCTGCTGATGTTTGTGATGAAATCCCTAAAGTATATTAATACATGTGGATGTTTTGTTCAACAATAAATGTGAATTCTTGTTCATAGAAAAAAAACACATCCCCTAAAAATAAGTCTTAGCGCATCTTTAGGAGCAAAAATTAATATCAGACACTGTCTTATTTTCGGGGAAACAGGATATCACATGGCTGTGTGCTTGGTCTATGCCAGACCTGCAGCCCGCCGTTGGTGTCTGGTCCTGGGGCAATCCAGCCCCCAGCTCCTGCAGTCTTGTGCAGGTCTGGTAGGTGCCGTGCCTGTTGCTAGTTTTGAGTCTTGACACTAGATGAGGATTCTTTATGGAAACCAGTGTCACAATTCCCCGTCCTCTTGATCTTTTGAAGAGAATTATTATTTTTGCTTCTTATAATGCAAAGGCTTTTAAGATGGTTTAGAAATGCAGCGTCAGTAACAAAGTGCTAAGGTCCAATTCATTACTATTACAAACTAGAAAATTACTAATGTAACCCTATATGTCACAGAGCTCAGCTCCTCTCCTCTATCATATAATCCTCTATATTACAGAGCTCCGCTTCTCTCCTCTATTAGATAACCCTATATATCACAGCTCCGCTGCTCTCATCTATCATACAACCCTATATATCACAGCTCAGCTTCGCTCCTCTATTATATAACCCTATACATCACAGCTCTGCTTCTCTCCTATATCATATAACCCTATATATCACAGAGCTCCACTCCTCTCCTCTATTATATAACCCTATATATCACAGAGCTCTGCTTCTCTCCTCTATCATATAACCCTATATCACACAGCTCCGCTCCTCTCCTCTATCATATAACCCTATATATCACACAGCTCAGCTCCTCTCCTATATCATATAACCCTATATATCACACAGCTCTGCTTCTCTCCTATATCATATAACCCTATATATCACACAGCTCTGCTTCTCTCCTATATCATATAACCCTATATATCACACAGCTCTGCTTCTCTCCTATATCATATAACCCTATATATCACAGAGCTCTGCTTCTCTATCATATAATCCTCTATATTACAGAGCTCAGCTTCTCTCCTCGATCATATCCTGCTTCCAGTTAGGGGTCTTATAGACCCGGGAGGGTCAAATTCAGACCTGTGGGCCAAATCTTGCCTGCAGTGTAATTATTTGGCCCACGAGTAACAACCAGGCAGTGTATAGTGGAAAATAGGAAGAAGCCAGGAGCTGTCATCACACTGCTCGCACTCAGCCCCTACTCCTGCATAGAGCAGAGAAGGGACAGTGGGACGACTAATAAGAGTAGCTCTCAGCCCCAGCATCTCTGAAGGCAGCAGGGTACTCCAAGCGGAGTCACCATGCTGTGCAGCAGATATGCACGGTTCATTCCCCGGGCGCGGATGGTGCGCTGGGGGAAAGAGCAGATTGTCCTAGCTCTCAATCAGAGCTATGAATTACTGTATTTCCTGGCGTATTGAAGCGCAATTATACGCTGAAGTACGGACCAAGACTACATCATGTTAACATACCCTTACAAATTCAATGTTTAGAGGGGTTGTCTCGCTACAAGAATTGTTTTTTATAAGACCTTTAATATAAAAAACAAGTCACTTTGCAATATGTGTCCATTAGCAGTGTCCTACGTATTCCTAGATATCCCCTCTTGTATGGGCTGCATCAGCTCCTCAGTTCGCTATAACTACAGACCTGTACGATCTCTTCTGATAGGCGGCCAGCGCTGGTCGCTATAGCTACAGACCTGTACGATCTCTCCTGATAGGCTGCCAGCGCTGGTCGCTTTAGCTACAGAGCTGTACGATCTCTCCTGATAGGCTGCTAGCGCTGGTCGCTATAGCTACAGACCTGTACGATCTCTCCTGATAGGCTGCTAGCGCTGGTCGCTATAGCTACAGACCTGGTGTCCTCAGCAGCTCGTCACTGCAGGCCAGTAAACTGACCCCGAATTCAAAAATTAAACAAGAAAAAGGGTGAGGTTAGATGAATCGATGTAGCGAGACAACCCCTTTAAGAAAAGTTTGTTTTCTTATGAAAAGTTTCATGAGCAGGAAAAACTTCACCAATTGTAGACACTATTTCAATACCTATTAAGGTTGGGCCGTGACTTTGTCCAAATTTTTAATTTTGGCCCACTGTATATTGGAGTTTGACACCCCTGGCGTAGACCATCTGACAGGTTCATTTTAAAACGAGCACTTAATCTAGCCAAAATCCCACAGGAATGATTCCTTATGAGAAACGATACCGTGTCCTGTTCAGGTGTGAGGGATCGTGGTAATCAGAGGTCAGAATCGAGCCCAGAGTTGGGGGTCAGATCTATCTTTATCAATGCAGAGTATACTTCCTGGTATTGGGGGGGGGGGGGTGTTTTGTTAAGGGTTTTCTAAGTCTAGGTTCACACGGCTTAACTGCGGGACGTAATTACTTCGCCGGCCCATAGACAATCGCTGCTAGCGGCACGTATACGCCGCTAGAAAGTGACATGTCAATTATCTCCCCGCCCGGCGGATTCGCTGGGAGAGGAGACGTAATCCATAGTTCTCTATGAGACCTGTGGATTACCGTAGTTACTGGGACGGATTCAGCCCGTAATTGGCGCACTTCGGCGCGTAATTACGGACTGAATTACGTTCCAGAATAAGCCGTGTGAACATGGCCTAAGAGTTTTTAAAAAAAAACAAACAAAATAAACAAAAAAAAAAAAACCCTCCCACTGCGCTAAAATAGAAAATTAACCCACAATCACCGGTCATCACCACCGTTCCATTACTGCAAGAGCTCGATGCCCCTCCTTCCCTGGTCACTTGCTGATGATGATGATGAATTTGACCACAGAGGTCAGTGATTGGCTGCAGCATCATGTGATCCATGAACGTGACCTCATCAGTGAGGAACCATGGTCTGTGGAACAATGGGGATGAGAGAGGAAAAACTTTGAGATTCTTAGTTCACATGTTTTGATCAAAAAATGCTTAAGCCACCCTGGGCTTACAACGGGATCTCAAGGCGGGTGGTCCTACTCTATTTTTACCTCTCACTAGAGTCAAATTCAGACTTCTCATTGGGTCAACAGACCTCCATAATCCAGAGAGAAAAATAAAAAAAGGCATCAACCTTGCACGCATACTGCACTATAACAAGCTGTGGAGGTGGGCGGGGTGCAAGAAACCAAAATGGAGGCATCCCTTCCCTCTATAAATTAAAAGCAATATATGCCAAATACAACGTATAGTTCTGCACACAAAAAACATTTCTGAAAAACACAATGTGAACCTGGGTGCCACTGGCATGGTTGCGATATATATATATATATTATATATGCTTTCCAATACCAGCAGTACACCGGGGGTGGCTTAAGCCTTTTTTGATCAAAACATGTGAACTAAGAATCTAATTTTTCATATATTGTAGATAGCATAAAAGCTTCTTTAGAGGTTTCCATGTATTGTATAGCCATTTTCCATTTTGGCTCAGGAGGAGGTGGTAGGGAGCTTTTTCGAACTTGGGAAAACCCCTTTAAATATGTGGCCAATGGGCTGAAGCCTCTACCAAGAACGGCCTATATCCGGCCTTGATACTGAACGTCTGACATTAGAGCGGAGCGTCGGGGGAGTGTGTAATGTGAACCGAGCTGGTTGTCACACGTTTGTCATGTGACGTGTGCAGCGGTTTTCTAAAATGACATGGTTGTGACGTGTGAATAACCCCCAACCCGACTGACTGCGCTCACGAGGCGCCCCCTGCAGCCGCTCAGTGACTGCGCCATAGTGAATGCTGTATATTTAGACAATGACAACTGTTCTTGGCAATGGAGTAGGATTAGTAGTAATAGAAGTTTTCTGGTCTATCCACACGTCCACCAGACGGGCTCGGGTAGGAGGGCATTTCCCATGGTGCCTGGCACGGCTCTGGTTCAGGTTTGTGTGCACATGATCTGACCCTGTAGTGTCTCGCTCTGGATACACGCGGGAGGTTTTCATTGATTTCATGCTGATGTGTTAAATCTTCCTGTTCCTTGTCTTCTGAGGGTGTCACATCGGGAAGGCTGGAGGAGACTTCTGGCTGTGGTGGTGACTCAGGGCTCGGATGGGTGTGTTGCAGTTATGCTTCGGGGCAGCTGTCGGCTCATCAGCTTGGGTTCTGTGCCGCCCATCACCGCTCTGTAGCACTGATTCTGTTTGGTCTTTGGAGGTTTGGTAGAAATGAGATCCGTGTATTTATAGGAGGAGGCGGAATCTGCTCCCGTTTGGTGCCCTTCTCTTGGCCTGTTTGGAGTCTGCACTGCTGCTTTTAAAGAGAACCTGTCACAGATTATGCCCCCCTGGCTGAGGACAGCACAAGCCAGTGTCAGACCTGCTGTTCCCAGTGCTGTGTCCCTTATTCTGTAAGATGCTGGAGTTTTAGAGCATTTAATGCTCAAATCTGCAGTTTTCAGCCAGAAGAGTCATTCAAAGAGTCGTCAGTTTTTTTTCAAACCCCGCCCACCTGAGGCTAGCCCCGCCCACCTCAACTGATGAACCTATTACTTTGAATAAGTAGAAACATTTGAATAACTTTCAGTGGGCGGGGCTAGCCTTTGCTGGGCGGAGCTAACACCTGCTCATGAATAAGATTTGAGGGGTAAATGCTCTAAAACTGCTGCATCTTACAGAATAAGGGACACAGCGCTGGGAACAGCAGGTCTGACACTAGCTTGTGCTGTCCTCAGAAAGGGGGGCATAACCTATGTGACAGGTTCCCCTTAAGCCACCTGCAAGCATCTGTATCGTGTTATCTGTAGGGGTAAGATCACATCAGAACATTGCCCTCCATGGGCCTGACCTGTCTGAATACCCCTCTAGCAAGTATACCATGGGAGGAGCTGCCACATGGATAGAGGGAAAGTGGAGTAAATCTAGTCCAGTTATGACTATACTTGGTCACTTTCCTCCATAGATGCACAGCAGCTACAACACATTTATCAGGATACCTGCTAGAAAGTATTCAGATGTGTCAAGCCCATAGAGGGTAATAAACGTAGCCTAAAAGTGAACCTGTCAGGTGGTTTCTATTGCCCTATCAAAGAGCAGGATGTGGTGGAGGGAGAGAAGCTGAGCTCTGTGATATATAGGGTTATATGATAGAGGAGAGGAGCTGAGCTCTGTGATATATAGGGTTATATGAGAGAGGAGAGGAGCTGAGCTCTGATATATAGGGTTATATGATAGAGGAGAGAACCCTATGTACCACAGAGCTCCGCTCCTCTCCTCTATCATATAACCCTTTATATCACAGAGCTCAGCCTCTCTCCTCTATCATATAACCCTATATATCACAGAGCTCACTTTCTCCTCTATCATATAACCCATATATCACAGATCAGCTCTCTCCGTATCATATAACCTATATCACAGAGCTCAGCTTCTCTCCTCTATCATATAACCATATATATCACACAGCTCTGCTTTTCTCCTCCATCACATCCTGCTCCCAGATAGGGCAACATAAACCACCTGACACCTTTAAAGCTGAAGGCTGTCTGATCAAAATGAAGTAGAAGGGATAAATGGATGAGGTAAGGGGTATTCCCACATTTAAACATCCCATTTGTTTCAAGGTGAGACTGAAGAGGAATAAGGTGCGGAGGATGGGATCCTTCTATGGATCGTCATGCAGCCTTCAGGAGGACCTGTGACATCTCCTGATGTCTGTTTTAGGAAATACGAACAAATTCTGGAGCATCTTCTCTGCTGTTCCTCTTTTATTTGTTCTAGAAATGTACTGAAACTGTCAGCTGGGTGTTACCAGTTAGGGCTGTGTCCCTGCACCGAATGTTGTCCAATCAGTCTTAGCAGGGACACAGCCCTTTGACAACTGAAATGGTGACACCCAGATGACTGATTCAGTCATACATTTCTTGGAGGATTAACTGGATCGCAAAGAGAAAATGCTCCAGAATTTCGATTTTCCCAGGGCACACAGGGATTTGTCTCAGGTGGTTCTTTTAAAGAACAGTAAAAATGTAATCCCGCTCCTATGGGTGTGTTCACACGGCTGACTTGGACATGGTTTTCCGAGCGATTCTTCTCCCAAAATGGCATCAAAACCTCGCCTGAAACGCACTTCTTTGGAAGAGGCCTTAGACGCGTTTCTCGGCGCGGTCTTGGACGAGGTTTTCAACACTTTTTCTCCCATACAAATTAATAGCCAGGTCAGAAAAACGTGCCGAGAAAAGGCACCTAAAAAATGCTTCAACAACTAACATGACGCTACATTTTCAGCTCCCAAAAACAGCTTCCAAAGAAGCACGTAAAAACCTCGTCATGTGTGAACTACAAAAGCTGTTTTACATAGGAATCAATTAAATGAACTGGGGGCGTTTTACAGACTAAAAAGCTCAAAATTGGCTGTTCTCAGGAGTATTTCCGCTCCCAAAACGGCATCAAAACCTTGTCTGAAACGCACTTCAGAAGAGGCTTTAAACGCGTTTCTCGGTGTGTTTTTTTTGGGCGAGGTTTTCAATACTGTTTTCACCCATACAAATTAATAGGCAGGTCAAGAAACGTGCCTAAAAAATGCTTCAAGAATTGACAGGACACTTTTTTTCAGCGCCCAAAACAGCTTCCAAAGAAGTGCGGAAAACCTCATCGAGTGTAAAGTACAATGTTGTTTTACATAGGAATCAATGAAGCTAACTGGGGGCGTTTTGGAGACGAAAAAGCTCTGAAAACCGCTTTTGAAAACGGCGGCGTCAAAATCAGCTGCTTGAACATGCCCTAAGTATCTGGGATCTGTTCTCACGGCTGATTTTGGTGCTGTTTTCAAAGCCGTTCTCTGGAGCGTTTCCGCTCCCAAAACGGCATCAAAACCTCGTCAAACGCGCCTCTTCAGAAGAGGTTTTAGAAGCGTTTCTCGGTGTGTTTTTTTGGGCGAGGTTTAACACTGTTTTCACCCATACAAATTAATAGCCAGGTCCAAAAATGCTCCTAAAATGGGTAAAAAAAAAAAAAAAAAAAAAAAAAGCACACGAGAAACGCATCTAAAACCCGCTTCAGGAATTGACATGACTCTACTTTTTCAGCGCCCAAAATAACTTCCAAAGAAGCGCGTAAAAGCCTTGCACGTAGTTCACACACACAATGCTGTTTTACATAGGAATCAATGAAATGAACTGGGAGGCGTTTTGGGCACGGAGACACTTCGAAAGCAGCGTCAAAATCAGCCGTGTGAACCTACCCCAAGAGCGGCTCATCCATTCATGGCCTCCTCACCACTGTGCACACTGCTGTCTTGATGTTCTGTATGTAATATATAACCCTGTAATGTTGGGTTTTTTTTTTCTTCTTCTGCACTCTTACTTGCTACAGCATGATCTGAAACCCTGAGAATGGATTATTCCCATCTTCACACGTATGCTCCTCCCCAGTGTCTTCCCGAAAACACTGGGTACACCTATGCTCTCAGGTGAGACTCTGCTCGTCCCTCAAGCACACTCTTGTCCCTTGTGATCTTAACCGCTGCGAGTGCCATCTGTTGCTCTGTGCTTAGAGAGAGGAGGCTTGGGATTAGGCCGTCCAGACGAGGCATAAGCTGCCGTGCTAAAATAGTTCACGCGCTGGAAAAGGTGACAACTGAAACGTAATGCCAGTGCGGAGCGTCGGGGGCGCACCGGGACTGCACCTTCTGTATGTTAGGGCTTGTTCACACGGCGTTTTTGGATCCGAAAATCTCATCCAAAAAACGCATTGGCAGAAGGATCGCACCCTAATACTTTATTATAAGACTCCTGCTGTATATTTCGGACCAAGAATTTGCTTGCCAATTCTTAGAATGGATCCGAAAGACGCAATGAGACTCGCATCGGTGATCACTGGTCTGAACGCCGATACGTGTCTTACATTGAAAGCAATGTAAATCACGCCGCACATTGTTAGATGGGTGTTTGGGCCCGACAGACAGGTCCATACATGCATCTAAAAGCGTATTTTCACACGGACCGAACGCACCGTGTGAACATACCCTTAGGAAAAATGGGGTAGTGCAGGTTGTAGTTCTGCGCTTCTCCTCTAAGGGCTAAAAATTGTATGAAGGTGGCAGTGCCCAATCCAGTGGGTAAAGACCCTAAATCCCATAGGCCCCTCATGTTTTATATAGCCCCTGAAAGCTTAGACTGCACACAGGGTCCGGACGCAGAAGGACCAGCTCTCCACTTTTCCTCAAGGATGCAGCCAATACTTGGCACCCGTGCCGGGAGTGGGCACCGTCTTGGAGTTGGAGCTCTGGCACACCCCTCCACACTGCTCTAGTCAGCAGCTTACATCCAGTGGCACAGCTCTGCCACGCTCTGAGATGGGGAGCTCTGTGCTAAAGAAATGGGAGGGGGTGGCTGTGATCTTGCCCGTTACGGACTACGTGGCACATGATGGCCCTTTGAGGGCAGCCATAAGGCTCACGTGGCCCTTGGTGAAAATGATCGGAGCACCCCTGCCCTAAATAAACCAGAGCGTAACCCTACAAGGTATTTCTAGAAAAGTTTCCACCACCGAGTGCTGCCGCTTACTTCCTTGTCGTAGCCTCATACCTTGGCATCTGATGGCGTTATCTGAACTCTGGGGGCGGGGGGGGGGGGGGGGGTGAAAGTACCAAATTCTTGAATAGAGCAAAAGGGAAGTGTTATGTGTAAGTGTAGGATTGACCTCAATATCTGTTATTAAAGGGAATCTGTCGCCAATTTTTTTTTTTTTTTTTTTTTTTACTTATTAACTCAAGCCCCTGATGCATATTCTTTTCCTCTCAGTCATTTTTATTTCCCGATTTGTAGATTTCTCTATTCGGCCGTCTATATATGATTGTGGGGAAGACATTCTTGCTTGCACTGCTTTAACAGCAGTCAGAGAGATGCTTTACAGCAGCTTCATGCACATAGGAGTCTTAAGACCGTTTCTGTCCCATAGACTTGTATAGGAGAGTTATCTATGTGAAGGGAGGGGAGAGGGGGAGCTGTGACATCTCCTCTTGTGACTGGTGGATTCTGTGTTATCTGTACACAATGGTGTCTCCTTTCAGCTTGACCCTGCTTTTACTGATGATGAGCAGACACTGAAATGTTCTCTAAACAGAGCAGGAGGTGTCAGACGATTATTAGGCCTAGTGGCCAAAGTGAGAACTGCAGGACTTAAGAATTATAAAAAATACTGAAAGTGATCTGGAAAATTAAAAAAAACATAACCAAAAATACCTAAAAAAAAGTGTTTAACATAAAAATGTGAGTTAAACAATAAGTCCTTTTTTGATGACACATTCCCTTTAAAGGAACACTCCAGGAAGAACTGATTTTGCGAAGTGGGAGGCAGTGCATGACTGATTTGGCAACGTTGCCGAGGTCATCCTCCGCCCCTTCCTGTACTATGCATAACCAATTGGATTAGATTTTCATGGACTGTTCCTTTTAAATGTCTGCAAGGCTTCATACCCTGGGCCTTTTTCATATAGATAGCAGCAGTTTCTGATGCCTTTGTGATTACATTACACAGGGCCCTTGGTAATCCAAAGGTGGGGCCACAGCTGCTCCTATCCCAAATAGAACTGTGAACCTGGACGATGCTGCTCCAACGTTGGGGTACTCAGATGAAGGTCTCTGCCTGGGGATCACTGCTACCTTCTTTCATACAAGGGACAGGAATGGGGAAAGGGCTCAGATGCAGTAGGTAGTGTAGGGGGTCCAATTTTAAGTTTTGCACGATCCGTATCTCCGACCTGTACGTGACTGATGTGCACGCTCTCTTCCTGCTGAATTCACGGTTGGTGGTGGCTTGTAACCTGGCAGCAGCCAACACGGCTCCCTTGCCCATGTCTCTGCAGCTGATGAGTCAGATGTTGAGTATTTTGGCCCTGGAAGCTCGGTGTAACCGCACCCGTGGATACTATGTGGGCAGAAATCCACAAGAGACTTGTTTACTATGTGTGGGGTTAGTGTCCATAGTTTAGGATTTTTTTGTCCCTTCTTTTGACAAATTTGTAAACCTTTTTGGCCTAGAATTATGTAAATAGGTTTTACTCCTTGTATAATAAGAAGCTGTGCAGAAAACCTGTTGAAGTAAGGTTAAAGGGGCTGTCTCACTACAAGGATTACTTTTTATTTTAAAGGTCTTGCAAAAACAAGTCACCTTATAATATAGATCCATTAACAGTGTCCTAAGTATTCCCAGATATCCCCTCTTGTATGGGCTGCATAAGCTCCTCAGGTCACTATAGCCACAGACCTGTTTGTTCTATCCTGATAGGCTGTCAGCGCTGGTCGCTATAGCTACAGACCTGTTTACTTCTGATAGCTGCCAGCATGTCGTATAGCTACAGACCTGGCTTCTACTGCAGCCTACTGGAAGCCAGTAAACACGCCCCTGAATTCAAAATGAAACCAAGAAAACAGGACTGAGGTGAGATGAATCAATGTAGTGAGACAACCCCTTTAAAGGGAACCTGTCACATAGTTTTTGCCCCCCTTGCTGAGGACAGAACAGGCTAGTGTCAGACCTGCTGTTTGCAGCGCTGTTTTCTTTAGGCTATGTTCACACGGCTTATTTGCGGGGTGTAATTGCGCCCTGCAATTAGGCCGTGTGGCCGGGGGTGGGGAGGGAGCGGGGGGGGGCAGGCACCTCGCCGGCCCGTAGACATTCATTACCAGCGACGCGTATACGCCGTTGGTAATTCACATGTCACTTATTTCCCCCCGCGGCGGATTCGCCGAGCAGGGAGAGGAGACGTAATCCATAGTTCTCTATGAGAACTGTGGATTACTGTAATGACTGGGACGTATTCCAGCCGTAATTTGCGCACTCCGGCGCGTAATTACGGACCGAAATACGGCCCATTTTAAGCCGTGTGAACATGGCCTTATTCTGTAAGATGCTGTAGTTTTCGTGTATTTAATGCTCAAATCTGCAGTTTTCAGCCAGAAGAGTCATTCGAAGAGTCCTTCAAAGAGTCAGTTGTTTTTTTTTTCAAACCCCGCCCATCTCAACTGACAAACCTATTACTTTGAATAGGTAGAAACGTGAATAACTGTCAGTGGGCAGGGCTAGCCTTTGGTGGGCGGAGCTAACACCTGCTCATGAATAATATTTGAGGGGTAAATGCTCTAAAACTCCAGCACCTTTCAGAATAAGGGACACGGCGCTGGAAACAGCAGGTCTGACACTAGCTTGTGCTGCCCTCAGCAAGGGGGGTACAACCTATGTGACAGGGTCCCTTGTAAGGCATATTGGGCGCCGTTCACATGGCGTTCTGCTGTCTGTCGGTGGTTTCCATTGGGGTACTCTGAAAAAGGTCCCCTGATGGATACTGCAGCCGGCCCATAGAGCAGGATACAGAATAGAGCGAACGTTGGTGCTGTTCTGTGAGTCGGCTGCAGCTCTCTCTCTCTCGGTATCTGTTGGGGTACTTTTTTGTACTTTAGGTATCCCAACAGATCCTATTGATGGACCGAAGGCAAAACACCTTGTGAGCCCACCTTCGGCAAAGGGCCAGGCTAGAGTGGCTACAGCCATCTATTCTGACCAGCCATACGTGGACTTGCTCAGCTCGTCCTAGCAAACATCTCTTCTGGATGGGAAGAGGGCAGTAAGGGCAGGTTTGGATGCTGATGTTGGGGTCCAAATCGGCTTCATATACGGAGTCTGATATGTGGCAGTTTTTGAGACGCGTGTTTTTTGGCACGTTCTTCAATGTGGTTTTCATTGTGACTTTCAAATACTGTTCCAGGGCGCTGTTTGGGTGCGGATCTGCGTCCAAAAACGCCCCGCACTTGTGGACAAGGTTTTGCATTCCTATGGACACTTTACTCGTGGAAAAAGCCTCAAGAATTGACGTTTCGTTACATTTTCAGAGCTGAAAATAAGAGCCTAAAACATGCACTAATACTTTGATACTTATGGAAAACCTGTAGAAGGTCAATAAAAATAGTTTGGGGGGGGAAAAAAACCTGGAAAAGGGGCAAAAAATATTACTGCGTGTAGGGGTACCCTTTTCAGGGCGGTACTCCTGTTCTTACGAAGGTTAAATTCAAGTATTAAATGTCTGAAATTGAAAAGAAAGACTATACTAGGATATGCGGCAGCTGCCAAGGCAAATGGGATCATGGGGTGCATTAGAAGGGGCATAGAGGCACATGATGAGAACATTATTCTCCCATTATACAAGTCACTGGTTAGACCACACATAGAATATTGGAGACAGTTTTGGGCACCAGTGCACAGGAAAGACATTGTAGAGCTTGAACAGGTACAAAGGCGGCAACAAAAATAATAAAAGGACTGGTGGACTACAATACCCAGAAAGATTGGCAAGATTAGGGCTGTTTAGTTGAGAGAAACGACGACCTCAGGGGGACATAATAAGGATATGTTAACAAATACGCTGTGTGTTTTTGAACAACGTGCTGATCAATGCGTAATTCTGAACCGTGTGTGTGGGGGGGGGGCGGCACAAGGCCGGCCCCATAGACTTGCATAGTCAGTGGGGTGTAAACGCTGCTAACAATTGACATGTCTCTTATCTCCCCGCGCGTACAATGCGATCGTGTTGTATGCCTGGGGAGACGATGCGTAATCCATAGCTCTCTGAGAGCTATGAATTACCGTAATTGCGGCGCACATTTTGCCGTGTATAAAGCTCAATATGCGGCTAAAAAAGCCATGGGCACATACCCTAAATTTTTAAAAAATATTAAATTTATTAGGTTTTTCCCCAAGATCAGTCGCACCAATTTAATGTACCCCAGAAAAAAGGGGATCTTCTGGTTTTAAGGAAAAGGTTTCTACTAAATGAAAGGGATTTTTACTGAAGAGCATTGAGAGTGGAACTCTTAGGGGAATTTGTAGGTGAATTCACTAACAATTTCAAAAGGATGGGGGATTTTCGGATAATATTAAAAAGTTATAGTGAGGATTCGGAGAAGGGGTTTTCCCGGATACATTTCAAGATGAATAATAACAAGTTATGGACCGGGGATTCGGAAAAGGTTGGATCATTTTTGGTGTAATATTATAACAAGTTATGTGATTGGTTTGGGGAAGGGTCTGGTACTTTTAAATTAGTAAATTGAAAATTTTAGTGACCGGTTTTGGAGAAGGGTCGGGATACATTTTGTGTATAATATAACATTTATAGTGACCAGGATTCTGGAGAAGGGTCTGGATACATTTCTAGATGTAATAAAAAAAAGTTATGTGACCAGGCCTTGGAAAAGGGGTCTGGAATTTTTGATGTAAAATAAAAAAAGTTTGGACCGGGATTCGGGAGAAGGGGTTGGATTTTTTGTTAAAATGAAAGGTTATGGGGCCCAGGATTCGGGAAAAGGGTCTGGTACTTTCAAAATAAATAAAATGGGGGCCCTTTCTTTTTTTTTTTTTTTTTTTTCCCTTCAAATATAGGGACATGTACTGTTGAAAACTGTTTGGTCTAGACTTCTTTGTTGCCCCTAGCAAAAGGCGCCCCCTTCATTTTTTCGGGGATTTAGGAAATGAAAGGGGGGCCTTGGTTGTATGGGCAACAAAGAAAGTCTTTAACCCAAGACAGTTTTCAACATGTGGCCCCTTTGTGAATTCTGCCCTGTGTTTCCTTTTTTGGGTCCTCTTTTATTTAATATTTGGTTGAATGTTTTGCCTTGTATTCTATCCAATTTAATAGATATAATGGGACTGAATGTTTTTTTTAGTGTCATTTTAATATCCCATGAAGTAAAAGTTATGTTTTAGGAGAACAGCCCAGACGCCTGGGTGCAGAACAGCGGGTTATGCTCCGAGCTCCCATTAAAATGAGCGGTGAGGGCACCATGAGATGAAAACTTCTATGGGGGGGTTCCGACGGGGCCCCCGGAGATGTTTATAGCATACCCTGCTGATCGTCCATAAATGTCTTTTGGGGCGTTGAAGGCTTTCATTTTTCTTCAGCAGGCCTTAAAGGGAACCTGTCACATAGGTTTTGCCCCCCCTTTTGGGCAGCACGTTGGGGGCGACCTGCTGTTCCAGCCTGTGCCCCCTTTTTCTGTAAAAGCTGGAGTTTTCGTTATTAATGCCAAATCTGCGTTTTCCCCCAGAAGAGTCGTTTTTTTCAAACCCCCCCCACCCGGGCTAGCTCACCCTCTCAATGTAAACCCTTTTTTTTGAATAGGGAGAAAATGTGAATAACTTAGTGGGGGAGCTAGCCTTTTGGGGGGCGAGCAAAAAACCTGCTCATGAATAGCGGATCTTTTTTTGGGTGAAAACTGCAGAAATTTTCTTAAATACACGAAAAATGCGCATCTTACAGAATAAGGGGAAAAAGGCTGGAAAAAGAGGTCTGACATGCTTGTGTGCCCCGCAAGGGGGGAAAACCCATGGACAGGTTTTCTTTATGACAAAAATGAAGAACAAACTTTGGTTAGGCCAGGTTTCTGCTTATCGGGGGACTTTGGAGGGAGGATATGGTATAGAGTCCGTCTGGGAGGACGAAGTCTAATTTTTTTCAAATTGTTGGAAAAATTTCCTGCAGCTCCCGGCCTCAATCTAAAAGGCTGTGGGGTGATGACCTTCCCATTGTTATACATCAAATACAGGACTTGTTGAGGAGTTTTCTTTCCTGTTTAGTACACGGAGACTCCTGTCCCGACCGTTTATAGTGCCCCCCTCCTAAACAGAAGTCCTGTGGTCAGGGCTCACTACCTCCTGGCTTAGGGGACTCGCAGAAGCTTTGGGGTCTGAGCGCACAATATATTGTCCATACGATACATCGGTGTGTGTCCTGTTATGGGATTGTACAGCCACAGCCACTTCAAAGTTGTCCTGCAGTAAGACTTCACCCATAGCAACTAATCAGAGCTCGGCTTACGTTTTTCAAGAGCAGCTTAAAATATAAAAACTGAACCCTGATTGGAGGCTACGGGGTAACAAAGTCTTGGTAGAAAAGTGTGATAAATGAGGCCTATTGTTTCTAGAGCAGAACATGAGGGCACTCGGTTTAATACATATATGTAGAGTATTTTTTTGTTATTTTTAGCCTACTTTAGTAATATTGCTCTAAATGCTGCAAAACAGAAAACAATAACACAACAAAGTCAAAAGTGGAATACTCTCGAAACATATCACTTACAAAAGAGCTGAATCCACAAGTTAAATTTCAAATCCAATATACTTTATTGAAACATAGTAACATACCTCCCAACTTTTAGAGATTGCAAAGAGGGACCATCGGCCCCCCCAAACCCACCCCCAAAAAATGACATCACACCAAGACACTCCTAAACCACCCCCCCACCTCTTCCCTATTTTTTAGACGGGAAAAAGGGGGGACATTTTCGGGATTGCTTTGTATCCAATGTAATATTAAGTAAGTTAGTGGTTTATATAAAAGAATCAGATATTTTTACAGCAAGTTTTCTTTATTGACAAAAATCTGTTCCAAAAGGGGAAAAAGAGGGAAAAAAACTTAAAAAGGGGTTCCCCCCAAAAGGCGTTTTATTTTTTCCCAAAACCCCGGAAAAATTTTTGGGGCCCGCAATCCGGGGTACAAATCCCCCTTTAATTAAGGCCCCGGGGTCGGAAAGGCCCGCCCGCCGCCCCTGCCCCAAAAAGATTGGGTTATCCCACCGTGAAACCCTATAATTGCTTTTCATTTTCTTTTTTCCCGGGGCGGATTCGCAAGGGAGGAATTACGGGGAATTTTCCCACTTTTTTTTTTTTCTGAGCAGTGGATTACAAAATTTAATCCACTTTGGTGTATGCTTACCTGCAGTTTATTGGTTATTCTGTTTCCCCACGGTTTGTCCGGGTTTAAAATAAAGGTAATTTTATTATTTTTCCCCATAGGGTTCCTTTAGGAGGAAAATATAAAATAAAGGGCCATTTTTGGGGGTCCTTTCCCCTTCCGTATGCTTGCTTTTTTTTATGCTATTTTTAAAAATTTGGTTTTTTGTTTAACTTGTGGTGAAACTTTTTTTTTTTTCTCTTAATATACTCTATTTTATATAATATGCCTTTTTCATATAATAATGATATACACTATTTTATATACTGGGATTATTTTACTTTCTTTGGGCAAATAGTACTCTATGGCTGTTTCTAGCTTATGTGACAAATGCCTTCTAAGCGCACATACAACAAATGCACAATGCAAAAACCTTAATAGATTATGGGCCCTAAATCACAAATTTCAAAAGGATCAACAGGGGAATTTAACCCCCCCTCCAATTAAATTTTTAAAACGTTTCCTTTTTTTCAGGGGAATTGCCCCGAAAGGGTGTCCCCTGACGGGGGGCCCCTTCCCCCCAAGTTCCTGGGGGAGGGTTTTTTAAGGGGGTTCCCCGGGGGGAGGGAAAAAAACCCCAGGGTGCATTCCAGAAGGGGGGGGGGAAGGCAAAGGCCCAAAAGGCCCTTTTAATTTTAAAACCCTAGCCCAATCCCCCAAAAAAACTTTTTTTTTCCCCCTTTTCCCCCCAATTTTGGTTCCCGTTCCTTCTCTAGTGATCTTGTAATTGCCAGTGAAAGGAAACCGCAGGGGCTGCTATCCCGTTTAGAAAGCTCGCAGTCTGACTAGGGGGGCCCAATTCCCCCCATCACGGACTAATTCTGCCCCATTTTGGGAAATCGGGGAATTTTTTAAAATTTTATATATGCTTCCCCAAGGGTTTTCTTGGACCTTTTTGAAAGGGGGGACAAGGGGGTTATTTAAATAGGAGTGGGTCAAAAACCAAAATTTCATGTTTTGGAAGGTGTCGGCCATGTTTAAAAAGTGTTCTTTTAGGTATGTTCAAAAGGGGGGTTTTTTTTTATGCGTATTTGCAATTTTTTGCTGAAATCGCTTTAAAAAAAGTATTCGGGAAACCC